>CATIWO010136763.1:0-26413 GCA_949673435.1 Macaranga tanarius | reverse complement strand
TCATTGGGTATATGTATTAAATTATTTAAAATTATTAATTTTGTTCATAATACATTTTATATATTCAACAATTTAAACTAATAATTCAAATAAAAAACAAATTGTGAAGTTTAAAAGAAGTTAAAAGGAAAATATACTTTTTTTATTTTTTATGCAATATAAATATTTTGGTTAACATTTAAGTAAATATATTTAAAATTGGAAATAATAAATTGTTATTTGATTAAAATTTTGATTAAATTAAAATTAAAATAAGCTATTTTATTTTTTTATCAAAAATATTTTTATAAGATTATCATTTTATAGTCAATTAATAATAATTTTAACATAAATTCTATTAAAATAATTAGTTTAATAACAAAATATATTTTCTAAATTGTTGGGGTAAATAATATAATATATTCAAATACAAGGGGCAAATAGTATAATATATTTAAATACAAGGGGTAAATAGTATAATTTTTTTGTCAACTAATGGAAATTGTGACGCAAATTTAACGGAGGGGATAAATAGTATAATTATATAAAATAAAAATGGCAGATAATATAAATTTTAAACATCAAGGACCAAGTAGTATAATATGGCAAACCACATAGGGTAAATAGTAATTCACCCAATTCTAAACAAGTTAATATAAGCAGTTAAATAAAATAGAGTAAATATGGTTAAATATAAATGTATACCAAAGAGTCAAGCCATAGACGTTCCAATTATATATGTATATCAGATCACAAATGATTTATTTAAACAGTATATAATCAGGTTGCTATCAATGTGGTGGGTACCAATTAGCACATTGAAGGTTCGAGCCAGGTATGTATACCATTATCGTAAACCACTCAGAGTAGCCCCAAAGGCTTTCATAAATTTCATATCACTATATCTCAGATACAGAAAATAACATGAGTCGTTGTGTCTCGGACACAGTCTTACATCTCATTGAACCCTGTCGTACCCCGGGCACGGTCTTACTGTAATCCTTTTATTATTAAATTATTATCAAACATATGAATCAGTATAATTCTTGAGTACATCACAATCTCATATAAATAGGGTTCACCAGAACCAATGCTTGATATATAAAAATATTTCCAGTGGGTAATACTTTTCAAATTTAACACTTTCCCTCTAAAAAGAACAGAGCCACTGTCCCAACCTTCATTGAGGCGCCGCCTTTACAGATTCAAATAGCAGAGGCACCAGCCTTAAGGCTCATAAAGGCGCTGCCTGTAAATTTAAATCAAAAAGACGTCACATGATAAAGTCAAAGAGGCACCACCCGTTTACCTCAGAGGTGCCACCTCTATGCCTCAGAGGAATCATCTTTAAGGCCTAAATGGGCTAAGGCGCCGCCTCTAGCATCCTACAGAGGCGTCACCCTAATTTTTAAATCACAGAGGTGTCGCCGCGCCGCCCTAATGACCAATGAGGCGTCGCCTTTACACCATTGAAGTGTCGCCCTTTGGGCTTGAATGGGCTAAGGCGCCACCTTTATACATAAAGTTATCGCCTCCTCACCAACGTTCAAAAATTTCAAAAGTTTCAAATACCAAAACGAAATCAAATTCACTCAAATTAATCTAACACCAACCTAATCAAATCATCAACAATAGATAAATATGGGGTTTTGAAGAAGAAGATCCACTCACCTATGTCGTAGATTCGTTCCTCCTTCTTTAGTTCGCAGTGTTTTTCTCTGAGAGTCAGAAGAAAGTTTCATTTTTTTCCTTTATTTTTTTCTTCTTTTGCTTTTGGTACCAAAGCCTTTTACCCATTTTTGTTGCAGAGGATGGGTGAGTCACCTCTCCCCTCCTCTGTGACCAACATGTTCCACAACGTCATTTTTTTAAGTTCTATCATCATAGATTTGGGCGGTTAACACCAAACTGCGCTTTAGTCTCCGAACTTAATTATTTTCAATTAAGTCCTTCAATCAAACTTACTATCTATACAATTTAATCCTATCCAAATATAATATTAAATATTCAGGTACGGACCCGACAAAATTATTAATATATTATGAATAAATTTAATACCTCAAAAATAAATTTATACTAAATGATATATTTATTTGCAAATGGATATAAAAATTAATAAATCATATAAATATTTTCAAATACCTCACTTAATATGATTAGTTTGCTAGATTATAAACTATAGAAATATATAAATTAAAACATAATAAATTAATTAATTTAAAGTATAATTTAATATCTCAAATTTATACAAACAGTATACTTATTTTTAAATGGATAAAAAATTATAAAATTATAAATGGATTATAGAAAGATATAGATTAAAATATAATAAATCAATATTGTATTATCAATAAATTAATAATTTAAAATATAATTTAGTACCTCAAAAATAAATTAATATAAAAATATATTTATTTTCAAATGAATAAAAATTTTTAAAAATAGAGTGAATTTGTGAAATTGGCATATGGAAGTTATCGCCATTTAGGACATGATATTCGCTATTTTGAATAAAGACAGCTTTTATCCCCCCATTTTGAATGACATATCTCGCCTCCACATGGCGGTGTGAATGAAGACAGCTTTTATCCTCCATTTTGAATGACATATCTCACCTCCATATGAAGGTGGGCGGTGGTGGTTAGGGGTGTTCAGGACCCGATCGGTCTGAATTTTTTGGATTGAATCGAGCTAAAAAAGAAGTGCAATTCGACCTTTATCGAGTGAGAAGATATATCAGTTTTATCGGGATAGGAAAGTTCAGCTATCAAGAGGTAGGTCGGTGTTGGCTTGTTTTCAATCGACCTGTCCGAATTTCCAAACTTCCCTAACCCTAAACGGTATGCTTATACATATATATATCTCTCCCATTTCCTCCAGCCGCCCCCTTCTCTTCTTCTCGATTGTTCTTGCTTCTTCTCTATAGAACCCTCTTTTCTTTCTTCTAAATTTCAACCTTAATCCCTCATTTTCTTGTCTCTACTTCTCTTCTATAACCCTAATCTCTCTACTATCCACTTGATCTTAACAACCATGGCCTCTGTTGCTTCTTTGTAACCCTCTCTCATCTTCTCTGACCCTTTAAGTCCATGCAAATGAAATCAATCTCTATTTTTGGCCTCTATTTTTATTATTTCCTTGAAATTAAATATCTCACACTCATTTAAAACCATCGGTGACAGAAAAATTCCCTTTTTATACATCATATCTAGATTTGGTAATTATTTTGTATTTTAAAATTTTGTTATTAAAGTGTGTTGGTTTTTTTTATTTGAATCGTAGTAGAGGCAATTATTTGTGTAGATCTTAGTATTTTTAAATTTTTTTCTTTAATATTTTAAAATTTTGATTTTTCTCTAATTTTCTCTATTTTATTTTAAAAAACACATATGCTTTCGTTTGTAGATATGAATTTGTAGAAATATATATAATATTGAAAATTATTTTCATAAAATTTAGTTTTTTAGTGTTTTGTCCTTGTATTTTTGGAAATAATTTCACTTTGCACTCAATGATTTGATATGTGATTGTTGTGCCTTGTGTAATATATGTAACTTTTCTCTGTCTGTTATTGAAGATCTGGTAAAATCTTTATATATTTTCTCTATATATAGATTGAAAAAAATATTTATAGCTTAAGTTTGTCTCTATGACTTGTGAGTGGTGTAGTATTACTTATGTTTGTATTTGTGTATTATATGTCTTCATTTCAGTTGATAAAATCAACTAAATTAAATTGGTGGAAGCTTTGCAATTTTTTCGTCACTTCTGGTTTTAAACAAAAAACAGTGGAAGCATTAGCAAAAATACAGAGGGTTGAAACTGAAAAGGTTTCTATGGTAATTACTAGCATATATTTAATGAGAATGTTTTGCTCATATTGTGCTAATTTTGCTATTATATTGGGTAATATATCAATAATGTGACATGTGTTAGATGGAATATACCAATGCTAAACTAGTGATAGTGATGTTGGTACTGGTGAGACTGCTATTGTACAAGAGGTGGAAGCATAAACTTAGAGTGATAACTCCAAAAAGAGAAAAGAGATCAATTCCAGAAGCAAAGCCTAGGACTATTTTGAGAGGTTACAAGATACATCAGGGGTTACGGTAAAAGTCCGATGTCTTTATTATGCTAAGTTATTTAATTCTCATACTAAAAAGCATAGCACATCTTCATTGAGAAACCATATGTTGATTTGCATGAAAAATCCTCATAGTAAAGACACTAGACAACCTTTGTTGACTTTAAAACCTAGTATGGTGGGAGTAAGTACCTCTAAACCTGTTGGGGTTATAGGGACTGAAAATTTGATCAAGATCTCATTAGAAACAAACTTTCTAAAATGCTTATTATAGATGAACTACCTTTTAAGTTTATTAAAAGGGAGGGTTTCTAGAAATTTATGTATGCTTGTTGCCCTAGGTTCAAAATCCTTTCTAGGTCAACTATTAATAGGGATTGTTATAGAACCTACCTAGAGGAGAGGCTTAAACTAAAAACCTTTTTAAAAGAACATTATCAAAGAGTTAGTTTGAGCACTAACTATTGGACTTTAATTTAAAGGCTTAACTATATGTGTATAACTGCACATTTTATTGATAATGAGTGGAAGCTACACAAGAAAGTTCTTTCTTTTGCTCCTGTTAACTCACTTAAAGGTGAGTACATTGCTAAGGCATTAGAAAATTACTTACTTGAATGGGGGGGTTAAAGAATATGTTTATAGTAATTGTTGATAATGCCTTTAGTAATGACACAACAATGTTATATTTAAGAAAAAAATTGTTGTCTTGGGGAATAAGCTCAGTTAGGGCCATGTATTTGCATGTTAACTGTATTGCACATATTTTGGATCTATTTGTACAAGATGGTTTGAAAGATGTTTCAAATTCTGTGAAAAAAGTTAGGGAGGCTATCAGGTATATAAGGAATTCACCTACTAGATCGAGAAGGTTTAAAGAATTTACAGAATTGGTTAGCATTGAGTCTAAAGCTAGTTTGTCTCTTGATATGCCAACTAGGCGGAATTCCTCATATCTGATGCTAAGTTTTAGGGTAGATATATACTTTTAGGGTAGATTTGGGTGGTGATGTGCTAAATATTTTTTATTAGCATTATGTGAATAGAATGCTAGAATACTTGCAGCAGTTCTATGAAATGACTTTTAGAATCTTTGGTACTAAGTATACGACTTCTAATACTCTTTTTCAATGAAATTTTTAACCTACACTGTGTTTTAAATGAGTGGAAGCAATCAGATGATGATAGTGTGATTTCAATAAGGTTGAGTATGAAAGTAAAATTTGATAAATACTTGGGGATCCAGAAAAAATGAACTTTATTATTTTCTTTGCTAACATATTAGATCCCATAAACAAACTTAAGTACTTAGAGTTTTCGTTATTACAAATGCATGGGCAAGAAAGTGGAAGCAAATTGTACTCTCTTATGAGGTCATCTCTGTTTAAGTTCTTTGATGACTATAATGCCATTTATTGTCCTTCTCCTACTTGTGGTTCTGACATTCAAAACTAGTCTGCCATCCATGTTGAAAGTAGTTAATTAGTTACTGATATTGATATGCCTTCTTCTAGAAAGCAACTGTCAGTGTTGAAAGCTAAGTTTAAAAAGCATAAATTAAAGAGTGGATTTGGTAGAACCAAACAATCTAAACTTGAAATGTATTTAAGTGAGGCTATAATAGAGGATGATTCTTTTGATGTTTTGAGATAGTGGAAACCTAATTCTTAGAGATTCCCTATTCTGTCTCACTTAGCAAAAGATGTCTTAGTAGTATCAATCTCTATTGTTGCTTCTGAATTAGCTTTCAACACTGGTGGTAGAGTGCTTGATGTTTTCAGGAGTTCTTTAACTCCTAAGTATGTTAAAGCTCTTATTTGTATACAAGATTGGCTATGAATCTCTAACAAACCCATTTCAATTGAAGAGTCAATTGATAAGTTAGAGAACCTTGAAAAAGGTCAGTAGCTTACTATTTATCTATTTTTTGCTTTCATTTCCATTTCATGTTTATTGTCTAATGAAAGCCTTTCACATTTTGAGCCGCCTTTCATATTTATCTTTTTTTATACTACTACAACTTCTATATTATGTTTAAGTACACTACCTCTCTATTTAGATAAAATTTATATTTTGAATGCTAAATTACTACTGATGAACTTTGTTGTTGTGTATATTATGTATATTTACACATGCAGGCAGCAGTCCATTTCAATTCTGCTTTTTTTAACAGAAATGTGGCAGAGGCAATGAGGAAGATAGTGCTGATTTTCTTTCTTTCATCTTTAATTAGAATTTTTTCTTTCTTTGACTATTCTGTGTGTGAATTTGAGGTAATGATGAATATTGTTGCTTCTACCTCTTTATTTTTTATGTAAAAAATGAATGCTAATTGTCTAACTTTCTTTGGTGGCAAATAAATAGGCTTTATTGTCTAATTGCTGCCAGAAATTGGGTATTTGGTATTTATGTGATGACTTGTCTAAAAACTGAGCCTCAAATTCAAAGTTCTTTTACATAAGTTGTTTTTTTGTTTTTTTTTCTCAAATTTGAAGTTCTTTTACATATGTTTTTTTTTTTGGCTTTTTCTTTTTTCCATACTATTAATTATGGTAGTTACTTAATTGCCTCTAATATACTTTGCATGCAGGATACTGAATTTTATGATTCTTTTTTATTACTGAATTATTACACATATTTTTTGTGACAATCATTAACTCATCAATTGTTTTACTTACATTGTGTGAAGTAATGGAAGCTAGTCTATATTACTTAAGTAAAATTGAGATGGAAGCCTTGTTATTTTTTACAGCCCTTCTCAATTACCACATCCACATGAATGTAAAATTTATTTTTTTTATTTTGTAAATGTTAATATGTATATATAAGTATTATACACATTAGAAGGATGTAAAAGCCTATTACATATATTCAGTTTATATATTTTAAACTAAGGGTTCAAACTCATTAATAGTTATCAAAGCAAGTAAATTTTATTTTAGTTTTGATGTATGTAAAAGCCCACTAAATAAAAGCACAACCCAACAGGCCCAAACTGATTTTTCGCCCTAACAAAACCTAATTTTTTCGGTCATCCGAACCGATGGTTCTTTCTTATTTTTGGTTCAGTTCGGTTGATAAAAATTATAAACATATTCGATCGATTTTATAGTTTTAAGTCCCGAACTAACCCGACCTGCCCGATGAACACCCCTGATGGTGGCACAATGAGAGGAAGAAAAGAAGAAAAAGGAAGGGAAGGAAGAAGAAAAGAAAAATAAAAGGAAAGAAGAAGAAATGAAAATGAAAATGAAAATGAAAAAAAGGATAAGAAAAGAAAAAGAAAGAAGAGGGAAAAAATATTTGTAGGAGGAAGAAAAAGGAAAAGAGGAAAAAGTAAGAAATCAAAGATAAAATGGAAGTAAATGAGAAAAAAAAGGAAAAAGAATATAAAAAAAATGGGAGAAAAGGGGGAGGAAGAAAAGAGAAAAAAATGTAATAAAAAAATTAGAGGGAAAATAAGGAAGGAAGATTGAAAAAAGAAAAGAGATTCGTAGCTTCACGTGTCTGTTGGATTCTTAGGTTAGACCATCTTTTGTGCATCATAAATGAAATTAAATAAGACCCAATTCATACAATAAAAAAGAAAATATCATCCTCTCTCCTTCTTAATGAGGGAGGCGATGAGGATGGTTCTCATACCCGATTATTCCAAATAAAGTTTAATGATTAGATGATATCAAAAATAGAATAAAATAATTCTTTGTATCATGAGGATTATATGGATGTGTCCAACAACCTAAACTTCAAACAAAATAATATTCTGATACCATACAAATATTTACTAACCAATAAGAACACACCCTATTTTAATTTGGACTATGAGGTAGATGTCTTGGATAGAGATATCAAAATTGAGAGGGACAACTAGGGGTGGGTGGTTGTTATATTTGAGTGTTTGAAGGAGATTATTAAGCACCTCTGGGAAAACTCAGTAGTGGTTAAGTTGTTAGGTAGACCCATTGGCTATCACTTGTTATGCTTATGAATTAAATCATTATGAAAACCTGCAGGATTGTTCAAGGTTATTGACCTTAACAAAGATTACTTTCTTATTAAATTTCTCAAGCTGATGATATAGAACATACGCTAGTTGATGGTTCATGGGCTATATTAGGTCATTACCTTACTGTGCAAAAATGGAATCTAGATTTTCAGGCAACTATAGTAGAAATCAAATCATTGGTTGCATGGGTTCATTTTCTAGGTTTATCAGTATAATTCTATTATGAAATAATTCTACAAGCTATTGGAAATGTGATAGGCTCTACTGTTAAAGTAGATTTAAACACTCAACTTGTAAATAAGGGTCGTTTTGCTAAAGTAGCAATAGAAATTGACTTATCAGAACCTTTTATTTCCTCATCACTCTTAATGGTGTTTCTCAATTGGTTGAGTATGATGGCCTTCCTCAGGTTTGCTTCTCATGTGGTTGTATTGGACATAATATGATGTTTTTTTTCCTTTCGAGAGGGACACAGAGCAAAATAACCTTAATCAGGAATAAGAGGCTTGATGGCTATGTCAACCTTACCATCCCGTGAAGTTGGGGCTATCAAAAAATATTTGGCGCTATTGAAAAATATTCGCCTTAGATTCATACTTTAAGGTGTTAGTTTTGTCAATAAAAATGGAAAATTTACAAAAGATGCCACCTATACAACAACTACCTAATAAGGATATCTCCAAAGTTGCATATTTTAGCTCATGATTTAATGCATTAATGGAGGAGGAGGAGATAGAAGGTAATATTCAATTAGATCAACTATTTAACATGGAAGTTGCCCTTGAATCAGGGGCTAAGAATGCTAAGTTAAGCAAGAAAAGAAGCAATAAGAAGAAGGAAATAATAAATGAGAATGAAAAAACCTTAGTAACCCCTGTGAAGAGTAAAGAATCAACCTTAGGCATTAAAAACCCTCCTTTTGGGACAAAGCCTAACCTAAACATTGATCTAAAGCACACTACACTCACCCAAGCTTATTAACTTCTAATGACCCACTCTTCTCTATCTTTAAATCCTTACCCAATTCCTTTTTCCCATCTAATTCATATGTAAATTTAACATTCGCTGCCAAGAAACCACTTGATATCATAAAAAAAAAAACAATATATCTTTATTTCTTCTAAAAAATCTAAAGCTTCTAGTGATAAAGTTGTGTCGAGTAGTAGACTGAAAATTACATCTCTTACCTCTTTAGAGTTGGCATTGATTGAATCATTGAGGAATCCTAATTTGAGTCATGATGGACTTGTGCTAGGTTCTTAAGCTCCTTTGGTTGCTTTGACCTTATTTTATCTTTTTTTATTTGTTATATCTATTCTCACATGGAATTGCTAGGGAGCTGGTAGTCAATGATTTAGATGTGTGTTTCATAACTTGGTGAGATTGCACTCCCCATTATTACTGTGGTGGTGGAGCCTCGAATTAGTGGTGCAAATATAGTGGCGGTCGTTAATAGACTGGGTTTTTATATTTCTTTTTAGGTAGATGCCTATGGTTTTCATTAGTAAAGATGTGCCCTAGTGCTATTCTTGTATATTGACATTAACTGTTGTCTTGATTAACAATAAAATAATTTTCATTTAAATTAAGTGTTAAGTTTATTTGAAAATTTACCCTTTAGTATTATATTAAATGAGTTTATTATCAAGAGTTAATAATATAAGTGACAAACTCATTTAGTACATATTCTATAGATATTCGTAGTCATTAGATTAATATAAGGGTAGTATTAATCTGTAGACTATCACCTCTGTCTATTTTCCTTAATTAGTATGTGATATTGATAGTGGGAGGTAGTGAGTCTCATGCTACTTGATATGAGATATCAGAATAGACATATGAATACTGATATGATGGCTGGATTAAATTGTAACATAAGATATGTGATTGCATGGAAATTCACTTTAGTGAACAATCATAATTTTGGATATAATTGTGCATATGGTCCTTTGACTTGAGGTGATACAGTCACCATATATGGTTGGTTAAAGTTTGTTACCACTTATATGCCTGTGCTAGCCATGTATGGGTATATGGCGTGAGGTGACTCTAGTCGGTTATATGTAGGGATGAGTGATCGACCGAAATAAAATTCATTACCTAAAGTGAACCGAGATAAGATCCTATGCTATCCAAGTTGTTCTTAATGAATATGTACCTGGCCAGGTCAAACTCAACTTATCCAAAAAGAGTTTTGGTACTTAAACCTAGTAAGTCACACATATAAGAGTTATTCCAAGTATGATAATTATTAATTTAAGTATTAATTAAAGAGTTTAATTAATAAATTAAATTAATTAAATTAGATTTATGCATGGACGGGAATCTAGCATGTCCGAAAATCTAATTCAAAGGATAGGACTATGTATTCATATATTTAAATATTGATTTGGACTTGATTTAATATGAGATATTAAGTTTAAAGACCAAATTGATATTTGCCTCCAATAGTGGTATGAGTATGGGCCATGAGATGGACTATAAGGATTACATATGATGGATGAAACTTGGGCCTTATTTAAGAGTTAAATAAGCCCATAACTTGTCTTAATTAGTTTGGTTTACATGGGCCTTATTTAAGAGGTAAACAAGTCCAAGACATTAGCCCAACTTATTAAGAGTTAATGAAGTCAAAGACTAAGGTTATTCTTATAACCAAACAGATCCCATTTATTTAAAAGTATGGCCACCTAAGCAAAAAGCTATTCATGCATATAGCTTTAGTGTGAGACACACAAAGGCGTGCATGTATGAAGCTTGAGTGTAAGATGGTCAAAGCTAGTGTCATAAGCATGCCTTTAGTTAGTGGGTTTTATAGAGACAAATAACTAATGCACATTAGAGAGAATTATTCATTATTACACAAGAATTATTAGAAGAAAAAGATAGAGTGAGTTCTTAAGAGTTGAGTTATCTTCTTCTTTTTTTATCTAAGTGTAGAGAGTGACTAAATCACAAGTATTATGAGCTCATAAATAAAAAGGGTCTATTGTTGTACAAGAGTTTTACAAAGTATACATCCACCCTAAACAACTATTGGAGGTTCCAACAAGTCCTATATTATTCAAGCTTTCAAGGAGCATCAAGCAAGTTTTAGGGTCACCTAAAAAGGGAGTTTGTGGGTGGATGCTTGAAAAAGCTTAAAGTCAACTTAGTGTAGCTCATGTGTTTCAAGCTAGAGACTTCACACTTGAGGAGTTAGAAGCTTATAGATCCATATCAACTACAACACAAAGCTTGTTAAGCATGCTACTAACATTTGGAGTTTGTAAGTGTGTTGCTTTGTTTAGTTGATGTGATGTTGATCTTATTAGTTAAGTGAAAGATTTATGATTTATGATTTATGATCTTTGGTTTGGGATTCTTGCCTTTATACAAGGTTGTAATAAGGTAAAATTTTTAAACTTTACCACTTCTAGATACATGCTCACATTATACTTTTGCCTCGCCAGGATAGTTGCAATCGATCCTTTCAATTTCTCAGGTAATATTTAAGTGTTGTGGAATGATAACATAGTGGAAATTAATATTTTGGAATCTCATCCTCAATTTGTCCATGCAAAATTAAGATTCCAAAATTAAGAAAGTTTATTCATACAGTTTATGGTAGCCTTATACCATCAGCTCATGATAATGTATGGGCAGCAGTTAGATGTCTATTCTCTATGACTATTACTGAGCCTTGGATCTTTATTGGGGACTTCAATGCTTATTTGAGCATAGATGAGAAGTTTGGAGGAAAGCCTACAACTCTTAAGTGCAACAAGTTTAGTTCTTACATGAATGACTACCAACTAGTTGATTTGGGTTATGTGGGGCTTAAGTTTACCTAGGAGAGAGGTATTGTCAAGGAGCATCTAAATAAAGTGATTGGCTCTCTCTCTCTTGGAGAATATTGTTTCAAAAGTAGTGGTTCACCACCTTCTGAAAATAAAGTGTGATCATTGCCCAATTCTATTGTAATTTTAAGGTGTAAATCCTCCTCCTTCCAACACTTGTCCATTCTAATTTCAAGTGGCTTGGTTGACTCATAGTGACTTTAAAGATTTTATCTAAAACTATTGGGATATGAATCTAGATTTCTATAATGTGGTTAATACTTTTATTAATAAAGTTAAAATTTGGAACCAAGAAATTTTTGGCAATGTCTTTTTAAAGAAACATAAGTTGCTAGCTCATATCTCTGGAATTGATTTAGCTTTTGAGAATTTTCATTCCTCTATACTGAAGGCCTTAATAGATTTTCTCATTCAGGATTATGAATAAATGATTTTGTAAGAGAAGATCATATGATATTAAAAATTATGCCAAAAATGGATCTATTTTGGAGACCACAATTTTAAGTATTTTTATGCCTATACTATCATCAGACGTAAAAAGAATGGGGTAGAAGGCCCTAAGGATAATGCTAGTTAGTGGGTTTTTTATCCCAATATTATAAAACATATGGCTATGGATTTTTATAGTAATTTTTATATTGAAAAAGGTCTTGTGGGTCCTTTAATTCCTTGGGCAAACTTGTTCCCTTAAATATAGCCTGATGCAATGTATTATGTTGTTAAGACTATTTCGAAGCATGAAGTTTATACAATTCTTTTTCAGATAGACTGATACAATGCCCTTGGTTCGGATGGACTTTAACCCATCTTTTTCCAAAGCTAATAAAACACTATTGGTGATGCTCTTTACCATATAGTGGTGAAATTTTTGGATACTGGAGAGTTAGATGAGAAGCTAAATGAAACCCTTATAATTCCAATTCCTAGAATCCCCAACCTAGAATCTCTTTCTCAAATGAGACCTATTAGCCTTTATAATGGTGCCTACAAGATTATAACTAAGTTTTTTACAAATCGAATCAAAACCCCTCATCAGTCATCTTGTTAATCAAACTCAAAGAAGTTTCACTCACAATCGTCAAATTACTGATAATATCATTATTATACAAGAAGCTGTCAATTTTATAAGGAGGTGGAATAAAAGAAGTGTGTGATGATTATTGAAGTTGATTTAGCAAAAGTATGATGATTATTAAAGTTGATTTAGTAAAAGTCTATGATTATTTGAGGTGGAGTTTTATTAAAGAAACCCTTATAATGTGCAGTTTTCTAGCTCTTTTTACAGACAAAATTGTGACTTATACCAAAACTACTAGTGTGAGGGTGCTTTCGAATGGATAAATAATGGAACGATTTATCCTGTATAAAGGAATCCGGCAAGAAGATCCTATCTCACCTTACTTGTTTATCCTTTGTATGGAGAGATTGTCTCATCTTATTAATATATCTATTTCTAATGCTGCATGAAAGCCTGTTGTCATGGTCGCACCCGAATAATTAAAGTTATTTAGGATCATGACTAAATTGTAATGATAATAAGTTTAGAGGAAGGACTAAAATAAAACAAACAAAGTTGAAAGGTTAGAATGCAATATGGCTTAAACTGCCATATTATGGCGGTTAAATAAAAAAAAAAGATTGGCCCACGTGCTAGTTTAAGTATTGGATGAGGGATGGCTCACCCAATGCTTAGCCATGCAAAATGAATGTTTTTGGTACCACCAAAAACAAAACTTAAAAAAAAAAAAAAAAGAGCAACAGCAGTGGAGGCAGAAGAGAAGAAAAAAGAAGAAACAGGAGGCCGAGGGAAGAACCAGAAGTAGAGGAGAAGTAGTAGGAGGAGAGAAAGCAAATAGTGAGTGGGTCTCATCTTGTCTCCTTCCTTCATGTTTATTTTTCTTTTTATTTTTCTAAATTTTTATTGTATTTCATTTTGATTCGATTAAAAAAATTTTTGATGAAAAACAATTCTTGTTGGTTGTCATGAATCTGGTGAATTTCTTTAGTTTCCTATTCCTGTTATTCTTGAAAATTTCTTCTTATTACCACTTGTTTAATGGAAATTGACCCTTAAAATATTCTTGATATTTGATGTGGTTAGTGCTTCCTATGAAATTTGAAAGATTAACGAATAATAAAAATAATAATAATAATAATAATGATAATAATAATAATAATAATAATAATAATAATAATATTATTATTATTATTATTATTATAAATTGATAAAATAAGTGAGTAATATAAATAATAAAAAAATAAAAAGAGAATGTATTATATATATATATATATATACGAGCACACGTACACTGAAAAGGAAAGATTGTAGTAAGACCGTGCCTGACGTAAGACTGTGTCTAGGACACAGCAACTCACATGTGATTGATATTTTCTATACTAGGAGTACAATGAAGAATTGACGGAAATGATATATGTGATTATGATAATTGTCTTTGGGACAGCGCTCGAGATTCATGAATGTCTTTGGAGCTAATCCAAGTCGTATATAGATCGGTATGTATACCTAGACTGAACCTTTGATGTGTTGATTGGTACCCACCATATCGATAGCAACCTGACCTGTTCTCGATCATATTTGGCAAATTATACTATGTTGTAATGTATTGTACATAATATGAGAATGAAATTTTGAAAGGAAAGTTGATTGAAATGTATGAAAGGAAAAAAGGAAGTTTAGCTTCCGAAAAGTTGGATTTGAATCTTTAAAGATTTATTTTAAATGATTCTTTGATTTGATTATAAACTTGTTTAATCTTTATGATATTTTATGAGTATTGTGGAAATGATTTTGATTATTTTTAAAATGTTCCGGTTATTGATTATTCCTATTATTTCTTGAGATAGCATTTTAGTCTGTCTACTCACTGGGTATTTTCTTGAGAAAATACTCACCACTCCATTTTTATTTTTATTTTAGCTTAGATTAGCTAGTATTTATGGTGTAAATAGTATGGCGATGCTTTGGACGGTGATGACCTTCGAAGTGGATGGAGTAGAGACCGAGGTTCACTTTTTTATCTGACACGATGCATATGTTGTCTTATCTTTCAGGATAGTGTTAGAGCCTATTGCAGTAGATTACCATACCCACACCGAGATATAAGAATTTTTAGATGGTTGTTTGACAGTGGTGATGGTGACACACGCGACCATTATGGGGTCTAGGTCTCCCTGACTTGGACTTAACTACGTCCAGATTCTCTCTTTTATTTTATGGTAGGGCTTATGATGGGGAGTAACTGCACTTTTGTTGTAGTTATCGCGATACTCTCCTGGGCATGTTAGGCCTTCTTGTTAGGTAGATGGGTTATATTTATTTTTAGTGTACATTTGTACATATTCATGTATAACCCTATTTCTCTTTTAGCCCACCTATGACAGAACACTAGTTATGTATATTATATTAGTTCAGTAGTTTTGAGTTTGCCATCGTTCTTGTTTATTGATGTATGATTGTTATTAGTGATTATATATATATATATATATATATATATATATATATATATATATATATATATGTTATTGATAGTCGAATGATATGATAAAGCTGGATGATAAAGTGATGTTAGGTTTTAACTTAAAAGTGACGCCTCTCCACGTCATTGCCTCGGGCGGACAGCCAGGGGATTAATGTTGGATGATGTAGGTGCCAGTGGGGAGGGGTGTTACACTTGTGAAGTTGAGTCGTGATGGTCCATCCCTCTCCCACTTATTTTTTTGCAGATGAGCTATTGCTTTTTATTGAGGCGATGATGAAATAAGCAAATATTATTATTAATGATTATTTGAATAAATTTTGTGATTTTTTGGTCAGCAAGTTAGCAAGGAAAAAATAAAAAATTTCTTCTTTAAGGGTGTTACAGGAGACTTAAGTAGAGACATTTATGAAACTCTTGGTTTTTCTAAAACTAACAATCTTTGTTGGTACCTCAGTGTTGCAGTAATTCATGATAAGGTAGGAAGGAATACTTTTTAGTTTGTGGTAGATAAAATTAAACTCAGATTGTCAGGTTAGAAAGCTAAAAATCTTTCTTTAGTTAGTAGGATTACTTTAGCTTCATTAGTTTTACAAGTAATATTGATTTTCCCTATGCTTACTTTAAAGTTCTCGAATAGCACATGTATAGAGATTAATAGAATTGGTAGATATTTAGGTTGGGGCTCTACTGCTAAGAAGAGAAAACTCCATTTAATTAGTTAAGATGATATATGTAAGCCCAAAGATTAAGGTGGATTGGGATTGTGTATGACAACTGATATGAATAAAGTTTTGGTTTTGAAGCTTGGATGGGGTCTCATATCTAAACCTAAAGTGCTTTGGCTTAACTGTTTTTAGGCAAAAATTTTAAAAAACATTATTCAGATTGGAACCTAGTGGTCAAGAATGGTTGCTCTAACATTTGGCTTGGAATTTACTATGTTTTGCCTCTTGTTATTCAAAATATTTTATGGAATATATGGAATGGGATGCAAATTCATTTTTGGGAAGATTATTGGCTTGAAGGCTACCCTGACCTTAGTTCTATTGCCTTATTTGATATCCCTGAATGTGATAGGAATAGATAATTGGCATCTTATATTACGAGGTTAGGGGCTGGAATTGGAATGCTTTTAATCACCTTCTTCCCACTTTTATTTGTTTATGGATTGTAGTTGTTGCCCCTCCTTCAATTGATAATGATCAATATTTAATCAATTGGAATTTCTCTAAATTCGGGTCCCCTATAAATTTTGCTTTTGAGGTGGTTCAGAATTTTGACCTTAGTGCATTTCAGTATTGCTGGGAGAAGGTTTGGAAGTGGAAGGGACCTTAAAGAATTAAACTCTTTCTTTAGCTTATCTCTTATGAATGATGGCCTATAGGTCAATTTTGAATGAAATATAAAATATGCTTTTCGAGTTCTTACAGCAGGTGTGACGAGGAGAAAATATGGAAGCAGTTAGTTCAACCTTTTCTTTGGAAAAATTCTTTTATCTCCCAATGAAAGATTAGATATGTTGGAATTTATCTTAATAAAGTTTTGGTCATTCCCTTCAATATTAATGGAGTTTAATATTTAGGGTCTCAGTTTGGTATCTCTGGTAGTGGAGGAATCAATTTCACTTTGAAGGTAGTGACACATTTCAGGGAAGTCCCATCCATACTATTATGAATAGATGTGAGGAGATCATCATTAGTTAGGATAACTATAGAAATTTATGAAAAGCTATGACAGATATAAGGGTTAGACAAATCCCATGGAAGCCTCCTGATCCTAATGTTATTAAATAGAACGCTGTTGGGGTTTGTAAATATTCTAACAATATTGCAGCTATTGGTGGCCTTATGTGTTATAATAATGGAAATTAGTTAATGGGTATCTTGCATAATATTGGCTCATGTACTCCTTTAGAAGTAAAGTTATGGGGAATTCTTTTTGATATGTCAGTAGCTTGGGATTCAAATTTCAAACATGTGTTAGTGGAGTTGGACTCTTCTATTGTTGTAGCTGCAATTAAAGAAGATCATGAATTATTTGGCAATTACAACTAAATATTGAATCAAATCATAAACTTGATTCGTTGTAATTCAAAAGTTAATTTCTATCATATCCTTAGAGAAGCTAATGGTTGTGTTGATTGGTTGGCTAACGTTGCTTTGGATGTTGATTTGGGATTACAAGTTTTATAGCAATCTCCTCAAGTTTCGGATAGCCTCTTAGTTCAGGATAGGCTGGCTAAGAATTTTCCTCTTTGATTTCTTTTATTTTGTTTGTTTTTATTTAGGCTCTTACCCCTCTTATCCACCAAAAAAGAGAAAAAGAAAAGGAAAAAAGAGGAGGAAAGAAATTTGAAATAGAAAAAAGAACAGAAAAATGAAAGAAAGAAAAAAATGTGTATATACATATTGCAATTATATTTTATCTATAATAATACTTTTAGAAAATTAAAATAAAACATATACTATAATTTTACAAAAAAAAATAATAGGAAGAAAAAATTTACATAGTCCATCACTAGTCTGTACTAAATTTGTGATGAATTTTCAAATCTGTAACTAATTTTATAAATAAATAATAATAGAAAAATTAAATAGATTATCATTAATTTGTTACTAATTTACTGATAGATTTTCAAATCTATTACCAATTTTACAAAAAATAATAGGAAAAAAATTGTGAAGTTCATCATTAATTTAGTAACAAAATTTCATATTTGTCACTAATTTAATGATGAATTTTTAAGTTTATAATAGAAAACATTTATGACGTCCGTCATTAACTATTTAGTGATGGACATAACTTTATTTCTATCACTAATTAGTGATGAATTTTCGGTCCATCATAATTTTTAGATATTTTTTTCTTTAAAATTTATAAAATAGTTTGTATTTGTCACTAATACGCTAATCTTAATATTTGTCACTAATCCATCATAATTTAGTGACAAAAATTTTCATCATTGTATTTCACCATTAAATTTCAGTTTTTAGTAGAATTCAAGAGATCGATGTGTAATCATTTTATTGAGATTCAACTCCCTCAATGGTCAATTTTTTTGTTCTTAAAACTGCTATTGCTAATTGAATCTTCAGTATTAGAATACAATTTGGTATCTTCAAAGTTTAGACAATTCGATTTTTCATGGTTTTTTTAGTATTAGTATTAGAATTGGAGAATTTGGTATTAGAATATTGGACAATTAATCTTTTTAGATTTTATCAAATTTCTATCAATATTTGTAATATTTCAATCATTTTCTAGTTTTATGTTTTTATCATGAATAATTACCATAATAATTGTGATGAAATTTGATCTATAAATTGTTTTAATATTAAACTTGATGATGTCTTGTTTTATTTTAGTTTCATCAGTTTTTGAAATGCTATGTAATTATTGTCATTGTAAAATTTTACAATTTTCTTTAGTAGCTGATTACTTTATTTCAAACAAGATTTTAATCATATCATCTACAAACACAAGTTAAAATAAATATAATCAAGTTACCAACTGAGGTTGAAATTATGGGGTAGATATTTGTTAGTTTATCCTTATATATATATATATATATATACTACAAACATACATATGTCCACAATAATGCACAACCACGTAGCATAACAAAGTTTCTCATGTATATAATAAAATCCTATACATAACTATTTCACTATTATAACTAAGTATACATGATGTCTTTACATAAACCAAAATGCCAAATGTAAATAAGGATGAGATTGTTGACACTAAGCTTGCTTTTGATCCACCTAAGCTCATAAATACCGAACACCTCAAGCTTTGTCTATCTACATCCTAAAAAATATATTTTTGTAAAGAAATGAGCTTGCGACTCAATAAACAATTATTAATATAATACTGCAATTAAAATTTCTCAAGAACTAATTAATCCAATATAATTAAAACCACTGAAAATGGACTACACAGTACTGGATAAAATTTACAGTCGAGATACGGTCTGAAACACGGCCGTATTTCAACCCGTGTACCTCACTGTCCAAAATTCCATATGTAGACATGGCCAAGGATATGCCCATGTCTTTGCCTATGTATCTCTCTGTCCAATACGACCCGTGTACCTCACTATCTAAAATTCTATATGTAGACACGGCCAAGGATATGCCTATGTCTTTGTCCATGTATTTCTCTGTCCAATATTGCACAGACATACACGGATGTGCAGAAAATGCACATGGCCATGTATTAAGGCCATACAGCTGTATCAAAAGTGTTTATCAACTCTAAAACACTTCAATAATATGCACAAACACCCCAACTCATTTTTGGGTGTAACATATACAATCATTCAAGATTTCAGTCATTCATAATCATCAATAGCAACCTACCAAATGATATTACATACATAGGATTATATATAAATAAACATTATTACACAACTTTAACCATTTCATTCACATCTCACATTAACTCATAATTCAACATTGTATATGCAACACGAATGCAAGAATATATATCCATACACAGTAAAATGTCCGGCTGGAATTAATAACACTTAACAATATATATATATATATCCACAACCAATTCACATAATTACAAGAATGTGTACATTCACATTCCCATCTCATTACTCAATATCTAGCCAAAGCTATTTTCATACCATCACCTCACATAAAGCCACATTTGGTATATCTCTCACATTCATATTCACAATTTCAAATGGCCATATAGTGAGACTATCCACCCGGCTCAGTCTCACTTCTTTTAATTTAATCATGGGTAGCTATCCGCCCAGCTCAGTTTCCTATTTCACAATTAGTGAAGACTATCCGCCCGGCTCAGTCTTCTTTCAACACACTTTCTTACAAATCATCATTTCCTCACTTATTTCACCTTCTTTTAAAACTCAAACATCATACACAACACAACTCAACACCATTGCATCATAATAAGTCATCATATTAACATTTCATCCATAACTACTAATTCATTCTCACATTCACATCATTCATCATACACAAATATGATATTCACCACATTCAATTCATAACTTAAATCACAATTCACTATTCTCACAACATATCATATATAATCATACCACATCAAGTGGCTTGCACTCATAGGTGCCAATATTCATAATTCATCACAACATATGCTTAATTGACCATTCAGTGGTCTCACAACAATATATACATATATTCATCATTCTTGCCACATTAAATGGCATACACAATCAACATAGTCAAATAACTATAATTACTTGAAAATCAATATATGTAAGCATTATATTAACAATTACTTATCTCAAGCCTTCGACTCCTTCTAAAAGAAAACTTTCTTCTATTGAGTGGTATCTTCTCTATCTTTGTCAAATCCTACATATAATTATACATTAATACCACAAAGTAACATTACAATTAAACTAAAATGCAACTAGTTACAACTCCAAGCTCAAGGTTCAATATATCCAAATAATTCACTCCCAAGTCCAATGACTATGAAAATAATATTGAAGCTAGTCATATGAGTCTACTAACAATTCCAATTAGAATTACTCAAATCAAATATGTATAGAATTTATTATGGCTTTTTTATTAAAATCGGGAAAAATAGGGCACTTAATATGAGCAATAAAATGTTCGGCCCTATTAGACAAGTTTAACAACAATTACAGCTCAATCTCAAAACACAAAAGTTATAGAGAACTCCTTAATGCTTCCAGAGCATTAAACTTTTCTCAATTTAAAGTTCTAAAACTTTAGATATCACTATATAACCAACACACCAGAAAATTCCCTCTCTATAACTTTCTATTGTGACAAGTAACTCCAAACTTTTCTTACAATCTAATCCCTCTCTATAATTCATGCACAAACTTAAACTTAAATAAAGCTTACTAACCATTATACATAAAATGTAATACATACATCATAAATATGTATGCAAAAGGGCGGGTGTTACATTTCTCCCCCCTTAAGAAAATTTCATCTCCGAAATTAATTACTCACCATCTTTCTAGAATAAATATGGTTATTTAATTAGCAATCCACTTGTAGCATACCCATACCATCATCAACATTTTATAACATAGTCCATAGACCATAACTTATCCATTACACACTAGGCTTCATCATAAGAACCTAACGATAAAAGGACAATTTATGAGGAATCTATCAAAAATTTGACAGAACCTCCCCTAAAATATAGACATCTCCCCATTAAAGTAGGGCTAATCCTATAATAAAAACAACCATGCTTCTATAAACAATCTCAATTGGGCTCGGTTATCCACCATACCACAATTACATATTGTTCTACATACCTCGGACTAAATTTTCTTTTCCTTCAAAATCTTAAAATTCCCCTTTTTAGCTTTTTCAAAGCTATACAAACTTCCCCACACCTAAATGAGACTCAAACCAACTCAGAGACACTTTAAAAATATACTTAATATCATCAATTCAATTCACAAACACAAGCTCAAAATATATTTATATCAACACATCATTAAAGATTCGTATAGTCACCTTTTGTGATATATTTAGTATTCACAATTAACTCACATATAAAAGATTATATATATTCAAATATATGCCTTTGCACTTCATCATCTCTAACACCTACAATCATCAATTCCATACGAAAAAAGTATAAATATCATTAATAAACAATCGAGTACATATCACACGAATCTCAATTCTTAATATTTTATTCAATGCTTGTATTCATCTCAATAATAAGGATAACATCTTATAATAATTCATACTTTCACATCTCAATTTCATTGTTTGGTATCCGGCCGGAACTATTCTTGCACAATTGCCTCACACTTAGCCAATTTAGCTTATTCATCACAATCATAATTTTATAAGTGGCCACAAACTGAGACTATCCACTCGGCTTAGTCTCAAATCTCACTTTCACACATCAATCATGGGTAACTATCGGCTCAGCTTGCCCATATCTTACCATTTTATCACATTTCGTTCAATTTCACACTTTTCAATTTATAATCAGGGGAGGCTATCCACCCAGCTCAGTCTCCACTATCACACGTATACTTTACATTTTCTCACCATTAATCAATATCCACATTACATTCAATCAATAGTCAACATTTTCATCATAATATATTTCAATCTATGCCATATTAAATGGCTTGCACTATTCATATAATAGATATCCTTCACTTTTTAATAGTTATTCTCAATTCACCACATTATCATTTCTCACAATTATTTCACAATCATGTATGTAATACCAAATAATATAGTATAACACAATCACACATTATCATATTCTCAAACATTATTCACAATAGATATTGCTTCACCATAATCAATAAATCCACAATCACAATATAATCGTTTCACACCAATTCTCATGAAAATATAATTATATCACTTACAATATTATCCTTAGCATATCCAATCACACATTTCACTATATACATATTTAATCATCCATTTATTTTCTTAGTCACCAATTCATTCAAAACTCTTTTATTTATAATATATCTTCATACCAATCTCATACATATAAACATTGATATTCCAAAGCAACACCAACATCATTATCCTTCCATTGTCAATAAAATAAATCATAATCTAACCCTTTTAACATATATAATGATTCATATTACTTGCCATCTCAATAAATGGGGAGTTCTTATAGTTGCTCTGTCTTCCCTACTCTTTATAACTCTTACATATGACCACAAATCAACTACATATACAAAACATCTCACTTACACTCTGATTAATCTAATTCAATATATTCCACTCTTCATTTTCTTCTCAAGGAAATAATTTCCTCACTCTAAATTTATTTTTACTAAAATATCATATAACTATCTGTGGACATATGGTTTGGCCTAGCCCGCAAGGCAAAAGTCCAATGATGATGGTTTGTAATTAAGCCTAATTTGCCAAAGAATTGGATTCAAACCCACTTGTGAGAGAACCCAAAATCATGATAAGCCCAAATACCTAGCCCAACCCATAAGTCAGTACCTTCGGCCTAAACCAAGTGAAAGCCCATCGAAGCCCATTTTCTTCTAAGAGGCATACGCCTCCTTGATATAGAGGCGCACACCTCTTTAATGTAAAGGCGCACGTCTTTGTCAGCAGAGACACACGCCTCTTTAACACCTGTAGCAAAAAAAATTAAGTTACAGAACGTGGATTGCTCCACATTCTGTAACGCTGTATTAACTCCCAATGTGGGGAGTTAATGGTAGGAAGAGAGGAGCTTCAGGGCACTATAAAAGAGGAAAGTGAGGGTATTTTAGGGAGAGCTTTGGCTGAAAAAAAAAAAGAAAAAAAAAGAGAGAGAGGAGAAAAAGAAAAAAAGAAAAAAAATGAGAGAAAAAAAGGGAAGAAGAATCAGAAACCAATAACTACAAAGGGTCTGAATCCAAATCGGAGGCAGAGGACAGGCAATTTGGAATCTGTCTAAGGGCCAAATAATTTTGAAACAAGCTTCACAGTATTTTTCTGCTCTTCTTTTTCTAAAATTTGATTTTTTTTACATTTAATTTATGCTTGTTTCGTTTAATCTCATTTTTATATATAACATGTGTTCCTAGTGATTATAGAGTGATTTGATTTGTTTGTGACCCTTTTTGTGTTGATTTATATTGCTTGTTAGTGATTAAAATGATTTAAAATATGTAATCTTCGTCTCTGTCTAAAACCAGAGGGCGTGCGTTTGTACGATGATGTAGAGGCACACGCCTCTACAACTACATTTTTTTTTAATTTATGACTGTTAGTGAGACATGCGCCTTTTTAAAAAAAAAAAAAAAGAAAAGAGGCGTGCACCTCTACGAATGTACGCACGTCCCTGTAATGTAGAGGCGCGCGCCTCTATTTAATTTCATTTGTTTTATTTGATTTATCTTTATTTTTATTATTTATTTACTTATGTTGCAGTTTATTTTCTTATTGTTTAATTCTGTTTGTTTTATTTGATTAAAGGGTTATAATCATTTCTCCTCCCCCATTTCTTTATTTATTTTATTTTGTTTATTACACAAAAAGGGTTGTAATCATTTCTCCTCTCTCCTTTTCTTTGTATGGTTTATTTTATGTTGTTTATTTTTTCGTTATGGATGTTTTGAATATTGGACCCGATTCAAATGCATGAAAATGGACTACTATCAAACTTGGACTAAACTGTAAAATTTAGAAATTATTTGGATCAAAACAACCATTCGCATATAATTAAAGGATAATTAAGTAATTAAAAATAATAAAACGCGAAATACAAAAGGAAGCCGATCGCAAGGTCGGGTGGGCCGTACTAAAGACCGTACCCAGTTTTCAGACCCAATCTCTGAGGACGGTTGCTGGGTATCTTCCGTGGAATCTAGTTACTGTAAAGTGTCCCGGATTTCACCCGGGTGGCGACTCCCATCTCCAACCAAAGCCTGTAAAAAGGCCAAAGTTGTATTCCTAGTGGGCCCTGAGCCCACACAGTGCCGTGGTCGCCGAACACTTGGGCGCGCGCTGAACTCTGCCGCCTACAGTGGTGACTCCACTGGGGATAGAGAAACTGATTCCAATATTTTATGTTTTATTACTTTTAATTATCTAATTATTTCTTCTGCATTTGCATTCACTACACCAATAACATAGTGTACACATCAGTCCCTATTAAACCGATAATAGTTGTTGCTTTGCTGCCCGTGTTTCATTCAAACTTGGTGGTGGAATATATAATTATTGTCACTCACAGTGTAGTACGAATAAGTATGTCGTTCAGACCCTTGAGTACGGAGACGGAAAAAAAAGTATATAACAGACTGTGGGAGCCTTTGACTTTACCCAAGACTCAGCCCATGTAGTGCCCTAGCAACTACCTTCAGGATTTTCTTAAATGCATGTGCTTTGTTGCCATTTAGTAGTCTCATTCATAAAGCCCAAGCCCAATAATGATGAACCATTTTAGATTGGGCCCTTGTCCTTCTACTATGGCCTGTTATATTGGACTTGGATTTTATAAAAGAGATATGCTACTTGTTTGTTTCATCTCGAGAGTTTATGCATGTACTTCAGTTTTATTATCCCCTGTTGATAATTAAAACCCAGACTAAAAATCCTAAGTGAGAGACTGACCAATGAATACGTGTGTGGGAGGAATAAGGTTGGAAGGCTGTGATTAAGACCTTATATGTACTTGCTTATTTATCTCCTGATTAAAACCCTTTAAATAAAACTGCATATCATGCATACACGTCATGCATATTTCTAACCCTTTGTCTTGCAGAAATAGATCTTTCATCTTCTGTTTGGACATGCACTCGGGAAGGCCGGTTAGTCAGATCCTTACCTGTTAGAACTTCGCAACCTGCTGAAAGTACTGCGATAATGTCAGACAATCTTAATTTGGAAGCCTTCGGGAAACAGTTGAAAGAGGAGATTGCTGCTGATACCAAAAATCTCATCCGGGAGATAATGGGGGAAATTCTCCAAACTGCAAAGGGAAAACAACCCATTGACCTGGACGAAGGGAAAGCTACTGTGGGCAAACCTAGGGATCGGGATGAAGATCTGGAGACTGTATTAGCTGAGCCTGCAAGGCAAGAGTACCCAACTGCTGTAGTTTCTGAGGAGCCAGCCTGGGCTAAAGAAATGGAGAAAATGAGATCCCAAATGCAGATGTTGATGAGGGACAAGGGCATGGACACGTCTATGGATTACAGTGATATGGACTTTGTTAATTAGGAGCCTTTGCCGAAGAAGTTCAAATTCCCTGATATGAAGAAGTATTCAGGCACTGAAGTTCCACACTTGCACCTGAAACAGTTCATCACTCATATGAAGACAACTGAGCACACTATTTCTCAGATTGTCAAACAGTTCCCTCTGTCTTTGGAAGGAGCATCAATTCGCTGGTATTATTCCTTGGAACCTTATGTGCAATCCAATTGGAAGGAATTGTGTGCTGCTTTTGTGAAACAATATGGGTTGAACTCTCAGATGGAGATTTCGTTAAAGGACTTGCAAAACACCAAGCAAAAATT
>CATIWO010136712.1:0-23769 GCA_949673435.1 Macaranga tanarius | reverse complement strand
TAATAGCACTTCACGGTCTTGCTCTTCGACTTAGACCTACCCTTATTCTCATCCCCTCCTCTCTCGGTCGTCCTTCCCCTAACAACAAGACTCTCTCCATGAGTCTCCGGATTAACCACCAACTGTTTAACCTGCTCCTTGGAATACAACGCCTCATAAACCTCTTCAAGAGAGAATTTCTCACGGCTATACAATAGAGTCTCAACAAAATTTCTATAAGATGGAGGTAAGGAACATAGCAAAATTAAAGCTAAGTCCTCATCCTCAACATTGAGCTCCATACTCTCCAAGTCAGAGATAATATCCTTAAATACTGTTAAGTGATCCTCAAGGCACATACCTTCCACCATACGATGAGAGTACAAACGCTGCTTTAAATGCATCTTGCTAGGGAGAGATTTCTTCATGCATATCTGCTCCAACTTCACCCACAACGAAGCCGAGGTCTTCTCCTTCATTATATCCTGCAATATTGTGTTCGATAAATGCAGATGTATTTGTGTCAAGGCTTTACGATCTTTACGCCTTTTTACATCATTTGTTCATGATGCGGGCATCTGTTCAAACCCCAAAATATAATTATCTAACTCCATCTGAGCGAGTACGGCTCGCATCTTAAACTGCCATAACGTGAATCTTGTACTACGATCCAATAGAGGAATATCATACTTTAACGATGCAATTGTTCAGATCAAACAATACCAAGATCAAACCTGGGAAAAATAATCTTAGCTCTGATACCAGTTCGTTAGAGTCGCAGCGGAAGCAATAGGCGAATGCAAACAAACACACAGACAATAGCAAAATAAAGTAAACAAGAATAGACACAATGATTTACGTGGAAAAACCCCAATATGGGTAAAAACCACGGGCAGAGGAGGAGAGATTTTACTATGACTGTAAAAATAGCGTACAAAGAGTGTTTAGACGGCTAACTATGATGAATAGGCCGAATTTACTAACCCTAACTTGATACAAGGCTTATTTATAGAGTTTGTGGAGAGAAAAATAGGAGAAAAATACTTTCCAAATGGATTTGGACATCTCTGGACGTTACACGGGTGTGTCTCGGCCCGTGTAGCCTTCTAGAGTGAAAACTGAGTCAAAACACAGCCTGGAACACGCCCGTGTTTCCGCTCGTGTATCGTTCTGGACAAATTGGCAGGTTTTAACACGGCCAACAATACCCCCGTGTTCCTGCCCGTATTCACAACACACCCTGAGACACACCCGTGTGTCTGCCCATGTCTGCCCAAAATATGCAATACACATACCAAACTCGTCCCTAAACACCCAAAACTTGTCCAAAGTGCGAAGCCAACATGTCTCCCATCAAAATTCAGGTCACAAACACAACATGATTTTGACTCTGTTTTATGATCTTGTGATGATACTGTGTGATACAAAACATAATCATCATCATATTGGGGAAGTCTCATTTCCCTTGTAGTTTTAGCATCTCTGGTGGTTAGAGACTCTTTTGATATTGTTTGTATACTTTTCATTTACTAATGTGTCTTCTTATATCAAGGATAATTTAGGTGTTGAATTTTGATCTTGAAGATGTCCATCAATTTTGTCAACATCCTCTTCAATATATGTGTGTGCTAGAGATGATATCATTTAAAGCGAGGATTCTATGATTTTCTCTTAGAATGAAAATATTTTCTTATAGAAAATGACATCTATAGACTCAAATAATTATTAAGTTTCAATTTTCATCACTTTGTAACCTTTCTTTCATGCACAATATCATAAGAAAATACATTTCCTAGCCCTTGAAGCAAACTTGTCCAATGGTTTATGCTTAACAAAAGTATAATATAAACATCTAAACACATAAAGGTGATCATAATTTGGTTTGTTTTTAAAGAGAATTTCATAAGAAGTTTTACATTCAATATCAGTGAAGGTTGTAAATTTATGAGCTGAATTATAATCATGATGCATTCTCTCCAATATTGTAGTGGCAGATTTTATTGAAATCTTAATGCACAAGCAACTTCGAGCAAGTGACGATGGTTCTATTCCACTACTCCATTTTCTTATGGTGTACATGGACATGAAGTTTAGTCTATCATGCCATGCTTCATGATGAAATTCTAAAATTCCTTTGCTTGTTCAAATTTTGTTGCATTGTCACTTCTCATCTTCTTGACCTGCTTATTAAATTGTTTTTAGATCATTATAAAATGTTGAAATAATATTGGTGTCTAACCTTTAGTTTTCATCAAATAAATCCAAATGCAACAAGAATAATCATCAACAATGGTGAAAAAATTTGGTACTCCACAGTGTCTATATGAACAAAACTAAAAATTTCTTTAGATTTATTATTGCTAATTTAAAAGGATGTTTAGTTTGTCTTGCCTAATGGCAAGTATTATTAGGTTTAAATTATTCATTTCCTACTATATCACTACCAAAAATATAATTTAATTTTTGAAATGGAACATGTCCTAATCTTTGATATAGTAATTTAATACAAATTTTCAGTTTTGCAAAACTAACTCTGACATTTGTGTGCTCATTGAGATAGTACAAGTCTCCTTTCATTTTACTCCTCAATATCCCAATCATCCTCTTAGTTATGAGGTCATATAAATAACAATTGTTAGGAGTAAAAATAGCACAACAATTTAATTGTTTCATCAATTTACCTATTGACATAAGATTATAATTCAAATTAGGATTCATAAAACATCATTAAGTATAATATTATTATTGATTCCAACCTTACCAATGTTCCTTACCAAGGCTTTATCTCTATTTGGTAAAGTGACATGAATGGCTTTATTTGAATGTGGTTTAAATAGTGTGATGTCTGAAACTATATAATTAGATGCTCTACTATCTAATATCCATTATTTTTAATACAGTACTAATTAGGTTAACCGTTAGTACTCCCTTCTCTGCATTCAGTAATGAAATTAAGTGCTCATATTATTAACGCATAATTGAGTTGGACAAAGAATATTATTGTACACCTTTGTCTTCTCCTTTAATTTTTTCTTATGTTGTGGTGCAATTTGCCCTTATTTCCTTTTCAGTTAGCAGGATATCCAATAATTGTAAAGCATCCATCCTTTGTGTGACTAGGTTTATTATAGTGAATGCATCTTGATTTTTTATATTATCCCTTACAATTATCCGTACTAACTTTTTTTTTTTTGATTGGGGAATGGGGGATGGGTTGGGGAGGGATCGAACCCCTCCTCTCATACATGTGTCTTGTCCCGTGGAGGGATGGTTAACATCCCTCCCAAGGCGGACAGACCATCCTATGGTGACTTTAAACATCGCATTTTTAATGGTGGATGAAGACCATCCTATGGTGACTTCTTTTAACGCTAAGAATGAATATGCATTTGATAGGAATGGTAATGGATCTCTGTATAGAAAATTTGACCTCACAACACTATAAGCATCATTCAATCCTATCAAGAATTGGTGTAGTCATTCTTCTTCATGTTCTCTTAGAATTATACCACATGTGCAACTTGTATAGCCATTTTCATGAGATTTGGTAAAGCCTCTAAATTTTCATTTTTTCATAATACAAGAATATTATTATATCTCCTTAAATAATTTTCTTTTTAATTTCTTGAATTTGTGGTCCACTCCCTTGTATAAAGTGGTCTTCTAGTTCTTTCCACATTCTATATGTTGTCTTATGATAAATAACGCTTTCATGGATCTTTTCACTTAATGAATTCAAGATCCAAAAAATTACCATGGAGTTATATGTGATCCAATCCTCTTTATTTGGATCTCTTTTTAGTGGCTTTGCAATGTGCACTTTCATTTAAACATGACAACATTCATGACTAATCGCAACTAAGTGGAGTAGTTAGTTCTTCTAAGTGGATGAGACATAAACAGATCTTTAAGTTGGTCTGATGCACTCAATTGATAGTGTGATTCCTTCTCATCATTGCTCACTATTAATCTTTCGATACTGGTGGAACTTTCGGTTGACATGTTATTTTTGCCAAGAAATTATAGTATTTATGATTTGAGGTTTCTTAAACCCACTCTGATACTACATAAAACTTTAAGAGAATATGATTTGTATATTTCATTCTTATATATTACAACAAGTATAGAAAAAATTTATATATAAAAATTTACAATGGTAATATTGTTAGTATAGATGTGCCCTAGGGCCATTATTATATATTGAAATTGTACTTTTATCTCTATTATAATAAAATATTCATTTAAATAAAGTGTTTATTTATTTGAATATTTACCCTTTAGTATTATGTTGAATGAGTTAATTATCAAGAGTTCATAATGTAACATCCACACTTTAATTATAATAATTATGCATAATGCATTTTATTTCATATAGAGTAAAGGGGTGAAATTAAATTAAGATTAAGTGTGATGCCCCCTCACGTTATCATACATGGAATCACAAGAACATAGCGTAATCCATACTGAAATTAGATTAAAATAAAACTTTATATATGTAATACGTATATACATTAAGTATTTAAGTTACAAAATTCATTGTAACCTTCCACACAACCCTCTATTACAAAATGATATGTATAAGCCTAATGACTGAGATGCACAATGCTATCACCAAACATGAGTGAAGTTCTCGCCACTGGCCCACCTGAGAAATGCTTAATGACAACGGACAATGCAACTTAGGATTTTCTACAATTTCTTAAAAAAAAAATAATTTGCAAAGGAATGAGCTTGCAATTCAATAAGTATTCGCTATTATACACATACACAATCTTCTCAAGAACTAATTAAAGGAATATATAAGAGAAATTCGCTGCACAACAAACCACAAGAAAATTTAGCAACAAGCTGCGCACGGTCGTACAGGAAATGCACATGGTCGTGCCTGAGTTGATAAACTCAGCACACTGGTTCGCACGACCATGCTAAACTCATGCACGATCGTGCCTGAGGCATGAAATTTTCACTCTGGACATGAACAGTCGTGCCTAATTTAATGATTTTTTTTTCTCGAATTACACGGCCATACCAAAATGGCACACGACCGTGCCTAAATCCTGAATCCGATACCCTACATACGCACGGCTGTGCTTTAAAGCCACATGGCGTGTCCAAAAATCTTATTTAAACCCAAATCACTTCAAGAAGATACACAAACATCCAAAATTCATTTTTAGTGCAACATATACAACTAATCATAATATTCAAAGTAATCCACAACCATTTATAACTCAACATCATCAACACATCATTATCAATTAATGGGTTATACATATGTGTGTATATAATTCAATATCAATACACAATCATCATCATCACAATCACTTCTCACATTTCACAATATCCACTCGGCTCATCCTCACCATTAATGATATATAAACATATATCTTTCATTCCCAATTCGTTACGTTGGCAATGCAAAATCTACCTGGCTCATCCTCACATTCACACTTTTTCGCCCGGCTCATATCTCACACTCACACACTCTTTTCCGCCTGGCTCATATCTCACTTTCATATACAATTCCAATATTATTATCACAATATTTAAAAAAGGTACAACTCATTCATACACACCACTAATCACCATTTTACTTTCACCAAGTTACGTACACCATACCAAATTCATATCATAATAGTAATATTCGTCAAAGGAAATATCAATTACCATCACCAAAATACATAAGTATATACATAAATACAAAGGGAGAATTCATGGTATGAATATATTAGTAACTACTTACTCAAAAAGCTTCCCAACTTCAGGTGCAAGGACTCCTCTAGTGGGCTCCGCTTCTGCCGGCTTCCAGCTCTCCTATAATTTATTTCAATCCAACATCATGAATATATATATAAATAATTTATCCATCATATGTAATCAAACATACATATAAAAAATCCCCTAAATTTCTTGACTTCACCATATTACCACAATACAAGAAAACTCACTACCAACCTATATACACTGCCGTTAGCATATTTAATGAATGATGTTCATGATGCTCTCATAAATTATACACACATTCAATGATCACCAAATTCACAGAAACTCTACATACATGAGTCTACTTTCAATCTCAATTAAAATCATCCATTTATCAAATGTAGATAATTAATTATGGCAATTATAGCTATATCAGGTCACACAAGATGATAGAGCAGCAAGAAAATGTCTGGTCTCAAACAACCATTTTAACAGTAGATATAGCTCTAACTTAAAACTTAAGAGTTGTAGAGGACTCTCTGAAGTTTTTTTAGAGTTAAAAAAAACCAGATTTGGAGCTCTACAGCTCAAGTTATAGCTAAAACATAGAGGATGAAATTTTAGGAAAAATAGAGCATGAATTTATACCACCCAACTCAATCACAACTCAATCAAAAACATAATTAACTTACCAAAAGATGTTCTTGAACCTTGAAGGTTGTTAATTACAGCCTAAACTCCAAATTCCTTAGCCAAATCCACACTCTCTCTCCACCAAATCCCTAGTTTCTTTAAAAATAAATTTAGGTGTAACTCTCCTCCTCCCTCACCCACTTATTCATGCATTTAATGCAAGTCACATTGAAGAAGAAGAAAATAGAGGCAAAAATTATGATATTTATCACCAAATATCCACTTAGCTCCTTAATGAAATGCTACTCTTCCTATCAAATTCCTAAACTTATAATTGCATCCTTTAAGTCCCTATTTTCTTACAATTTAGTCCTAATCAACACCCAAATTTCAATCTAACAACACCACTCTCTAACCACATACCCCAATGATTCATATACAATTCAAAAAGTAATTACTCATAATATGCACACACTTCACATACTTCATGCACACATGAGTGCTAATGCATCATCTTCAATCCTAATAATTAATATGAAATGAAATGCATAAAATTGTATGCCCCCACTTTACAGGTATTACGATTCTCCCCTCATAAAATTTCATCCCTAAAATTTAATAACTCACCACCTTGTGGAAAAAGATAAGGATATTTCTGTCTCATGTGTTCTTCTACTTCCCACGTTGCTTCCTTTGGTGCATGATAACTCCATTTGACTTTTACCATAGGAATTTCTTTATTTCTTAATTACTTTACCCTTCGATCTAATATTTTTATTGGTTCTTCCACCTAAGTTAGCTTCTCAGAGATTTCTATCTCCGACTCTTGTACGATATGACTCGGATCTAATCTATATCGTCTCAACATCGATACGTAGAATATATTATAAATGGAAGATAATTCTGTTGGTAGAGTCAATCTGTATGCCAATGGTCTAATCTTCTTGATAATCTCATATGGTCCAATATATTTTGGACTCAATTTTCCTTATTTTCTAAACCTCAAGATTCCTTTCTATGGAGATACCTTTAAGAAAACTTTCTCTCCCACCTCATATTCCATTTCCCTCCGGTGTTGGTCTACATAACTTTTCTGTCGATCTTGTGCTGCTTTGAGACACTTTTTAACTACTTGAATTTTATCCACCGTTTCCTGAATCAATTTAGGTCCTTCCAATTGTCTTAATCCTTCTACATCCCAACACATTGGACTTCGACATTTTCTTTTATTTAAAGCTTCATAAGGAGCCATGTCAATACTAGAATGAAACCCATTATTATATGCGAACTCCATCAATGGTAGTGATCATCCCAATTCCTTTTAAATTCAAGTGCACATGCCCTCATCATATCTTCCAAAGTCTGAATGGTCCTCTCAGACTGTCTATCCATTTGAGGATGAAATGCCGTGCTGAAATGCAACTTAGTTCCCAATGCTTCCTGTAAGCTATCCCAAAAATGGGATGTAAATCTTGGATCCCTATCCGAAATGGTAGATAATGGCACTCCGTGTAATCTTACTATCTCTGAGACATACACAGCAGCTAGCTTGTCCAACGGATCAGTTTGTTACATTGGTAGAAAATGCACAGACTTAGTAAATCTATCAACTATTATTTAAACTGCGTTATATTTCCTAAAAGTTCAAGGCAATCCCACAACAAAGTCCATTGTTATCTTCTCCTATATCTTTTTTGGGAATCTTTAAAGGTTGTAATTTACTTGCAGGTGCTTGATGTTCAGCTTTCACTTACTGACAAGTCAAACATTTAACCACAAACTCCGCTGCATTCTTTCTCATCGTTGGCCACTAATAACAAGGTTTAATATCTTGGTACATCTTGGTACTTTCCGGGTGCATTACATAAGGCACGTTGTGAGCTTCATCCATAATGTGCTTTCTCAGTTCACTAACATCGGGTACACACACACGACCTTTAATCACCATTGTACCATCCTCTCGAATTGTAAATTATTTGTTTCTTCCCAATTCCACTTTCCCTTTCATCTTTTTCAAATATAAGTCTTCCATTTGTGCTTCCTTAATTTGATCTCCTATTGAGGGTTTTAATTATAAAGTAGCCAATAAATGGTCTTCTTTGACATCCATCAAAACATTTATAGCTCGAAGAGCTACTAAATTTTTGGTATTGTAGTTAATTATTCTCGCACGTTATTTTACTATTTTGTAACTCAAGGCATCCGCTACCATATTCGCCTTCCCTGGATGGTAATTTATAGTGCAATTATAGTCCTTCAACAATTCCATCCACCTTTACTGCCTTACATTTAATTCTTTCTGCGTAGGAATGTACTTCAAGCTTTTGTGGTCAGTGTATATCTGAAATATCTCACCATACAAATAATGGTTCCATATCTTCAAGGCATGTACAATCACAGCTAACTTCAAATCGCGCGTAGGGTAGTTGACCTCATGGGTTCGTAATTGCCTCAAAGCATACACTATCACCTTCCTATTTTGCATCAAAACACATCCCAATCCTTGCTTCGAAGCATCTATATAAACTACAAAACCTTCATCTCCAGTTGGTAATGCCAAAATAGGAGTAATGGTAAGTGTCTTCTTCAATTCTTCGAAACTACTTTGACCTTTCTCTGTCCATTGAAAATGTATATTCTTCCTCAATAAATTAGTCAATGGCCTGGCAATCACAGAAAAATTCTTCATAAATCTCTGATAATATCCCACTAATCCCAGAAAACTTTAGACTTCGGTCACATTCTGAGGTGATTCCCATTCTTTTATAGCTTTAATTTTTTTATTGATCCGACTGCACACCATCCTCCGAGACCACATGTCTCAGAAAAGTAATTTTTTCATCCAGAACTCACACTTGGAGAATTTAGTATAAAACTGCTTTTCTCGTAATATCTGTAAAGTTATCTGAAGATGTTGCTCATGCTTCTCTCTACTTGAAGAATAAATCAGTATATCGTCGATAAAAATAATTATGAACTGATCCAAGTATCGTTCGAAAGTCTTGTTCATCAATAACATAAACGTGGCTGGAGCATTGGTTAGTCCAAATGGCAATACTATAAATTCATAGTGGCCATACCTTATTCTGAATGTCGTTTTAGGGATAGATTGCTCTCCCACCTGGAGTTGCCGATATCCCGATCTCAAATCAATTTTGAAAAACATTGTGGCTCATTTCAACTAATTAAGTAAATCATAGATTCTTGGAAATGGATACTTATTTTTCATAGTTATCTTATTCAGTTGTTGGTAATCGATACTCAACCTCATACTTCCATCTTTATTTCTTACAAATAAGACTGGTGCTCCCTACGGTGATATACTTGATCGAATGAACCCCTTCTCTAATAATTCTTCTAAATGTTTCTTAAACTCTTTTAACTCCAGTGGTGCCATTCTATATAGTACAATAGATATGGGTGCCACCCCTGGAATTGTCTCAATCTCATAGTCCACTTCTCTATACGGTGGTAATTTTGTTAACTTATTTAAAAACACATCCAGAAAATCTGTAATTATTGGTACTTCCATCACCCCTGTACTAACCTTTGCCATATCAACTATGGTGGCTAAATATGCATCACACCCTTCCCGTATCAATTAAAAAGCTGTGATCACTGAAATCAGATAAGCCGGAATCATCTTTCTCTTCCCCACAATTACTATCCTTCTTTTCCCCGATATGCTTATAACCACCTCTTTCATTTGATAATCCACTATAACATGATACTTAGATAGCCAATCCATTCCTAAAATTACATCAAACTCCCGTAATTGAATAACAATTAAGTTTACATGCATAGTAATACCATCTATAATAATTAGACAATTCCTCATTATTGTATTCACATCCACAACACCCCCAGTAGACATAGAGACACACACATCATATCCTAATGGTTCAATAATGCCATTTATACATGACATAAAATCATAAGCTATAAATGAACATGTAAACTCAGGGTCAATTAGTATATGTGCATTTTGATCAAGTAGAGTGAAGATACCAGTAATAACATCTAGTGCTGCAGGAGCTTCCTATCGGGTAATTGCATACACCCGAGCCTATCTTTATGGTTGCCCTACCACTCCAGATTGAGTGATAGTGCCAACTCCTCCTCCCCGATTACCCTTACCTCTACCTCGACCAAAGGTTGCTTGTGGCATATTCTCTCCCATACTGTTTTATCTGGTAGCTTGAGATTGTTCCACACCCTTTCTCAAAGGATATTCTTTGATAAAATGTCCCGACTGACTGCAGTAATAGTATACATTGGGCCTTGGTCCCCAACACTCACCTCGTATGCATTCTACTATATTTAGGACATGTCGAAGAGAAGGTACTTCTTGCCCCTTCTACTTTCAAAACTTCCAGAACCCCTACTATAAGACATTCCCCCTGACCTACCGTGCTGACTCATACCACGCCCTCTAAATCCACTCCGATGAGAACCGAATCTAAAATCTCGAAATGAAGAGGTACCACCCGCTTAAAATGGTACAGTGAAAGTACTGGTAACTCTCTTTCTTTTAGCTTCCAAAGTGGTCCTTTCCACCATTATTTCTTCAGCCCCGTATTGCAATCTCCAATAAGTTATTATATGTTGGAGTCGTACTACCAACTTCTCTCTAATTTCTAGCTTCAGTTCTCTCTAAAATTTATTTCTCTTTAGTTCATCCATAGCCACCTCTTCCGGAGCATATCTAAAGAGTCTCATGAATTGTACTTTATAATCTGTAACTAAGAGATCATTCTGCTGGAGTTTAAGAAATTCAATCTTCTTCTTGTCCTTGTATACGGCTGGCATATAATTTTTTGTAAACTCCCATAAGAATTGAGCCCAAGTCACTATTATGGGCATATCATGGCTCCCCGACACTGTTTCTTACCAATTCCATGCATTTTATTAAAACAGGGATACTGCATAGCTTACTTTCTTCTCGGTTGGACAATCAAACCGATCTAAAATTCTCTCCGTACTCCAAAGCCATTCCTCCATCATTGCCAGATCTGTAGTGCCTGTGAAAATATTGGCACCTTATTTCTGTATCTTTTCAAAGTTCTTATCCAATGTAGTTTCTGTTTGCTTTACCGTTCTCATCATTTGCACAAACTCCTGTATAAAAGGATTTTCGGCCTTTTGTGGAGCCTGAGATCTTTCCTGTTCATTCAATGAAGGTATATTTATATGACCATGCAAAGACTCTGAGGACTTTTTAGGACCAGTGCGAGGTGTATTATGCTCCTCCATCTTATAATATGTGTTTTTAAACACATATCAATCATATGCATTCTCATAATCTACGTCTCATACCATGAAATGTATATGCAATATGCTTCTATATCCTATGAATCTAATTCCCGCTCTAATACCACTAAATGTGACGCCCCCTCACATCATCATACATAGAATCATAAGAACTTTATATATGCAATATGTATATACATCAAGTATTTAAGTTACAAAATTCACTATAACCTTCCACACAACCCACTATTACAAAATGATATGTACAAGCCTAATAACTGAGATGCACAATGCTATCACCAAACATGAGTGAAGTTCTCGCCATTGGCCCACCTGAGAAATGTTTAATGACAATGGACAATGCAACTCAAGATTTTCTATAATTTCCTGAAAAGAAAAATATTTATAAAGAAATGAGCTTGCAACTTAATAAGTATTCACTATTATACAGATACACAATCTTCTCAAGAACTAATTAAGATAATATATAAAAAAATTCGCTGCACAACAAACTACAAGAAAATTCAGCAATAAGTTGTATGGTTGTGCAAGAAATGCACATGGCCGTGCCTGAGTTAGTAAACTCAGCACACTGGTTCATACAGCCATGCTAAAATCATGCACGGCCGTGCTTGAGGCGTGAAATTTTCACTCTAAACACGCACGGCCATGCCTGATTTGATGATTTTTCTTCTTAGAACCATACGACCATGCCAAAATAGTACACAGCCGTGCCTCAATCTAGAATCTGATACCCTGCGTATGCACAGTCGTGCTTTAAAGCCACATGGCCATATCCAAAAACTTTATTTAAACCTAAATCACTTCAAGAAGATACACAAACATCTAAAACTCATCTTTGGTGCAATATATACAACTAATCATAATATTCAAAGTAATCCACAACTATTCACAACTCAGTATCATCAACACATCATTATCAATTAATAGGTTATACATATATGTGTATATAATTTAATATTAACACAAAATCATCATCATTATAATCACTTCTCACATTTCACAGTATCCACCCGGCTCATCCTCACCATTAATGATATATAAACATATATATTTCATTCTCAATTTGTTACATTGGCAATGCTAGATCTACCCGGCTCATCTTCACATTCACACTTTTTCACCCGGCTCATATCTCACACTCACACAAACTTTTCCGCCCGGCTCATATCTCACTTTCATATACAATTCCAACATCATTATCACAATATTTTAAAAAGGTACAACTCATTCATACACACCACTAATCACCATGTTACTTTCACCAAGTAATGTACACCATACTAAATTCACATCACTATAGTAATATTCGTCAAAGGGAATATCAATTACCACCACCAAAATACATAAGTATATGCATAAATACAAAGGGAGAATTCATGGTATAAATATATTAATAACTACTTACTCAAAAAGCTTTCCAACTTAGAGTGTAAGGACTCTTCTAGTGGGCTCCGCTTCCACCAGCTTCTGGCTCTCCCATAATTTATCTTAATCCAACATCATAAATATATATATAAATCATTCATCCATCATATATAATCAAACATACATATAAAAAATCCCCTAAATTGCTTAACTTCACCAAATAACCACAATACAAGAAAACTCACTACCAACCTATACACACTGCTGTTAACATATTTAATGAATGATGTTCATAATGCTCTCATAAATCACACACATATCCAATGATAACCAAATTCACACAAACTCTACATACATGAGTCTACTTTCAATCTCAATTGAAATCACCCATTTATGATATGTAGAGAATTAATTATGGCAATTATAGCTATATCAGGTCATACAATGTGATGGAGTAAGCAAGAAAATATCTGGTCTCAAATGACCATCCTAACAGTAGATATAACTCTAACTCAAAATTTGAGAGTTATAGATGATTTTCTGAAGTTTCTCTAGAATTAAACAAAACTAGATTAGAGATCTATAGCTCAAGTTATAGCCAAAACACAGAGGATAAAATTTTAGGAAAAACAGAGCACAAATTTACACCACCTAACTCAATTACAACTCAATCAAAAATATAATTAACTTACCAAGAGATGTTCTTAAACCTTGAAGGTTGTTAATTACAGCCTAGACTCCAAATTCCTCATCCAAATCCACTTTCTCTCTACCAAATCTCTAGTTTCTTTGAAAATAAATTTGGGTGTAACTCTCCTCCTCATTCACCTACTTCTTCATGAATTTAATGCAAGTCACATTAAAGAAGAAGAAAATAAAGGCAAAAATTGTGATATTTATCACTAAATATCCACTTAGCTCCTTAATGAAATACTAGTCTTCCCATTCAATCCCTAAACTTATAATTGCATCCCTCAAGTCATTATTTTCTTAAAATTTAGTCCTAATCAATACCCAAATTCCAATCTAACACTACCACTCTCTAACCACATACCCCAATGGTTCATATAGAATTCAACAAGTAATTACTCATAATACTTCACATACTTCATGAAAATAAGAGAGCTAATGCATAATCTCCAATCTTAATAATTAATATGAAATAAAATGCATAAAGTTACATGCCCCCACTTTACAGGCCTTGCATTAAGTATGTTTATGAAATATGGATAAGGGTTTAATTGTAAGAAAGTTGGATTAGAATGACCTACTTCAAAGCTTATAAATCAACGTGTAATATTCACACTCCACTAAGGAGCAGAGTGGATATTTTGGTGATAAATATCCATAATTATCTAGAATTATCTTTGACTAAGCTAAATATAAAATATGACTAAGTGTGTGTACAAGTGTATATATAAGTGTATGGTAGAGATTATGTTCAAGTGTGTGTATATATGTATGGCGAGGATTGAGTAGAAAATTTTAAATAGAAGGGGTTAATGATTATTAGAAAGTTTAGAGAATTTTGGATCTAGTTTTTAATCAATTCATAAGAGCTTTGGGAACTTGATGACATCTAGAGGGATTAAAGATTGAAATTGGTAAGTTTATGTATGTATTTTTATTATTTTGAATTAGGCTTCATTAAGAGTAAATTTGTGCTTTATCTCAGGATTTTTTAGTCTTAGAGTTTTTGACATAACTTGAGTTATAAATCTTCAAATTAGGCATGGTTTCATGCACTAAAAACTTTAAGTAGTTCTCTATAACTCTTATATTTTGTGATTGAACTGATTTTTCCTCTAAGAGGGGCTAATAGAACTAGACATTTAGGTGCTCACATAGAATACTCTGTATGACCTGATTAGATTTAAAAATTCATAAATAATTATATACATATCCAAATTGAGAAATTCTAATTGAAGATTAGAGTAGCCTCATAATACTAGACTCTGTAATAAAAGTATGGTTAAAGGACTTGTCTACATGACATTAGAGCATATCAAACTTGAGGTGACAGATTACACTAGTTGAGTTTAAGTGCAAGCGTGTTGTGTTGTATGTGTGTTTGATATATGGTTATGTGTAGGAGTTGCAAGGGATAAATTGTAATTAAATAAATATTAATTTAGACTTGATTTAATATGTAATATTAAGTTCAAGGACTAAATTAATATTTGCCTCCAAGTGATACAATGGATATAGGTCATGAGATGGACCATATATATTATTAATAATGGATTAAAGTTGGGCTTTCTTTAAAGAGTTTAAATAAAGGGCCCATGAGTTATCTTATTTAGTTTGGTGTGAGCCTTATTTAAGTGTTAGACAAGCCTATGACCTTAGCCCAACTCATTAAGGGTTAATGAAGTCAAAGGCTAAGGTTATCCTCGTAACCAAATTAATCCTACTTATGACATAAAGCTATCCATGTATGTAGTTAGAGTGTAAGACACTCAAACTATAATAAGCATGAAGCTTGAGTGTGAGACACTCAAGCTAACACATGCATGTAGCTTGAGTGTGAGACACTCAAGCTATTATAAAAATGGATATGTTTAAGTTAGTGGGTGGTGTAGAGACAATACACTAATGCACATTTGAGAGAAATTTTAATATTCTTACAAAAGAGAGAAAAGGGTTAATATACCATCTTTTTCCTTCTTCTTTTAAGTGTAGAGAATAGAAAATATCACAAGTGTTGTGAACCCTCAAGATAAAAGCCATTGTTGTACAAGAGTTGTACAAGTCTACATCCACTATTAATATCCATTGGAGGTTGCTACAAAGTCCTACACATATTTAAGGTTAGAGGAGTTCTAACAAGCATCTTGGGTCAAAGAAGAGAGGCTTGTGGGTAGTACTCCATTACCCTTGAAGATTTTCCTTGTGCAACTTGTGTGTTTCAAACTAGAGGCTTCATATTTGTGGAGCATTGAGCTTATGGATCATAACAATCAAAGTTTATCGAGCGTGCTACAAACTTAAGTGTTTTGTAAGTGTTACTAAACTCTTAGTTGGTTGGCTTTGTGACTTGATGATATGACTTGGTTGTTAATTTGAAAATGTAGTCCATCATGCATATTTTTGGCTATGTATATTTGCTTGTGATGTGATCTTGGGCTAGGGCAGGATTCTAATGTTGATGTAAGAGTTGTATATAATCAAAATTTTTAAATTCCACATAATTTTGATTGCGTTGAATCTTGATCCCTTTAAATATATGGTGAAGTAGAAAATAATGGTGGTGAAGTAGGTAATAGATTAAATTAGGAAGCTTAATACGTAATGGAATTCCTTAATATTAACATGGATCTTTGAAAATCTTAAGAATATCTTATATATCTTAATAATCATATATAAATGTGTAACAACCGCCCTCTCACATACGTATTTATGACATATGTAATACATATTGTGCATAGTACATAAGTGGACTTTATTTAAGTTAGAGAGAAGGACCATAGTGTAAGGAAAGTTTGGGGTGACTTGTCACAATAGAAAGTTATGTAGATATTGTGCAATATTCCAATTCATTAAGGAGGTTAATGGATATTGTGGAGATATTTGGTTATATTTAATTAGAGATTTATTATTATTATTATTATTATATTATATTGGTGGTTAAATGATAAATAAGTATTTATTGTAGGAGACTTTAGGGGAAGGCAAATGGAGGCTTGTGATTGGGTGAGTGTATGTATATATGTGCGTGGGTGTAGAGAAGTGTACAAAATTTAAGAAATGAAGAAGAGTGAGCTTTTGATTGAGTTTTAGAGAGCTTTGATCTTGTTCAAGCTAGTAATTGGGAGGCATTAGAAGTCTTTAATCCATAGAAGCATCAATTGGCAAGTTCTAATTATGTTTTTGTGTTGATTTAAGTTGAGTTTGATTGGTTGTAATTCCTCCTCTATTTTTAGTCCTCTTGTTCTAATCATAACTTAAGCTATAGAGCTCTGATTTGAGCATGTTGGTTCTTTAAAAACTTCAGAGAATCCTCTAAAATATTTATGTTTTATGATTTAACTGAATCTGCCGTTAAGAGGGTTGAATAAGGTCAGCTATTTTATTGCTCATGCTGATGCCCTGTTCTATATGAATGGACTTAAAAATTTATAATTAATTCTCTACATGTGCTAATTGTATTATTTCAATTGAGAATGAAAGTAGACTCATACATGTAGAGTCTGTATGAATTTTGTAATTATTGGATGTGTCTATAATTTTTAAGAGCATTATGAACTTCATGAATCAAACATGACAGCAGTAGTATATAGGTTGGTTTGTGAATTTTCTTATATGTTGGTTAAATTGTGATATCTAAGGTTTTAGAACTCCAATTTAAGAAAGGTTTAATGTTTTGGAAACTTTAAAGAGTCCCTTATAACTTTTGTATTTTGATCTTAAGCTGATTTTGCTGTTAAAGTTGTCTAGCAGGGCTCGACATTTTTTTACTCTTGCTGTCAGCCCTGTTTTGCCCGATTTATATCAAAAATATATAATTAATTTCATACTTGTCCAAATTGAGTAATTCTAATTAGAATTGGAAGTAGACTCATATGAATAGCTTCAGTATTATTTTCATAATCATCAGATTTGTGTGTGAATTATTTGGATACATTGAACTTTGAGCATGAAGTTACACCTAGTTACATTTAAGTGTAAGTATCATGTTGCTTTGTGTATTGATGAACGATTGTGTGTAGGCATTAACAAGGATAGAGGAGATACCAATCACTAGGAGAAGCTTTACTTTTGAAGGAGTTAAAAGCACTTAAGGTAAATAGTATTAATATAATGAATAAGATGTAAAGACAGGTAATATTGTTAATTGAATACTTGTTATAAATTCGTATTAATAATGAATGAAATGTATGAATTATAATTGTTATCACCTGTGGATGATTAAGAATGAGAATATGAGTATGTTGGATGAATTAAAAATATTGAGTTGTGTTTGGTAATGTGATAATATTATGGTATGTTACATGTGCTAAAAATTGGCATGCTAAAGTGAAGTTGATATATGTGATGGTATTGAATTATGATTATATGTGTGGTTGTATTATGAACTTGAGTTTGATCCATTAGGTATAATGATGCTATATTGTGAGTAAATGTGGATGTGATGATGTCGGTTGGCTTTGTGACCATTGACAATATGAAATATGATATCGATTGGCTTTGTGACCATCGATTATGAGAAATGTGATATTGATTGGCTTTGTGACCATCGATTATATGAAATGTGATATTGATTGGATTTGTGACCATCGATTATATGAAATGTGATATCGATTGGCTTTGTGACCATCGATTATATGAAATGTGATATCGATCGGCTTTGTGACCATCGATTATAAGAAATGTGATATCGATTGGCTTTGTAACCATCGATTATGAGAAATGTAATACCAATTGGCTTTGTGACCATCAATTATGAGAAATGTGACGTCGATTGGATTTGTGGCCATCGATTATGAAAAATGTGAAATGATACCATATTGACAATATTAAGTAACACGAAATGTGAACTCATAAACATGAGTTTAATTGTAAAAATGGGAAGAGTTGATTACAAGTGATTATTACTATATTGCTTATATATATATATTGATTTTTATATGCTTAAAATTGGCATGCTAAAGTGAAGTTGATATATGTAATGGTATTGAATTGTGGTTGTATTATGAACTTGAGTTTGATCCATTAGGTATAATGATACTATATTGTGAGTAAATGTAGATATGATGATGTCGGTTGGCTTTGTGACCATCGATAATATGAAATGTGATATCGATTGGCTTTGTGACCATCGATTATGAGAAATGTGATATCGATTGGCTTTGTGACTATCGATTATATGAATTGTGATATCGATTGGCTTTGTGACCATCAATTATATGAAATGTGATATCGATTGGCTTTGTTACTATCGATTATATGAAATGTGATATCGATTATCTTTATGACCATCAATTATATGAAATGTGATATCGATTGACTTTATAACCATTGATTATATGAAATGTGATATTGATTGGCTTTGTGACCATTAATTATATAAAATATGATATTGATTGGCTTTGTGACCATCAATTATGAGAATTGTGATATTGATTGGCTTTGTGACCATCGATTATAAGAAATGTGATACCAATTGGCTTTGTGACCATCGATTATGAGAAATGTGACGTCGATTGGCTTTGTAGCCATTGACTATGAAAATGTGAAATGATACCATATTGACAATATTAAGTAACGTGGAATGTGAACTCATAAACAGAAGTATAATTGTAAAAATGGGAAGAGTTGATTATAAGTGATTATTATTATATTACAGTAATTATAGTCATTGACTATATTGGTTTGTGTATGCCATTTATTGTGTCCAGGATGATATATATATATGTATATATGGTTTGTGAGAATATTGAATGGTTGATTGTAGAAATGGTAGCTTGTGATTTAGTATGTTGATTGGAATTAATGTAAAATGAGATATGGTTATAAGTTGTGATTGATATATATGTGGATACTAAATGAAATGGTTGAAGATTAATAGGAATATTGTGATTTATTATATATGTTGCACCAACAAATGGGTTTTGGTGTTTGTGTATCTTTTGGTGATGTTTTAAATGTTACACAGGTTATTAGACACGGGCATGTGGTGTTTAAACACGGCTATGCATAAGTATGGTTTTGAATTCAGGACATCAAACACGGCCGTGTGCCTTTTTAGCATAGTCGTGTACTATTGGGGAGAAAAATGATCAAATCAAGCACATCCGTGTGCCATCTTAGTATGGTCGTGCAATTTCAGGAAGAAAAGTGTTAATTCAGGCACGACCGTGTGCCATTTTGGTATGGTCGTGCAATCTCAGGGAACACGGGCGTGTGTCATTTTGACACAGCCGTGTGTGCCAAAGGTAGAAGTGCACACCTCAGGCACGACCGTGCGCAACTTTTATACTAAATTTTGATAGTTTGATGTGTAGCAATGTAATTATATATATTCCTTAATTAGTTCTTAAGAAGTACTTTATGGATTGTTATATTGATAACTACTTACTGAACTTATTACCTTGCATTTATATATTTCAGGGCATAATTAAATAAAGCTCGGGGTTGTATTTGTTAATAACCTCAGGTAGGCTAGAGGCGAGCTTGGTATAGTTATACCTCATTCTCATTTGCATAAGACATATTACATGTTTGTAATGATATTATGAATATAATTTAGTTATGAGTAATTATATGTGAGTTGATGTATATGTATTTTATATACCATATAAAAAATATTTCCTATGCCACGTGTATGGTATGTGATTTTAGGAGCGTTACAAAATATGTCAAAAAAATTAAGTCTATACTAGTAATATATCAAAAAAATTATATTAAATTTATAATTATACTAAGGCTCTGTTTGTTTCAAGAAAAATATTTTTCAGAAAAAAATATTTTCTAAAAAAAAATATTTTCTAGAAAAATATAATATTTTTTGATATTTGGCTGCAACACTAGAAAATTAGTTTGAAAAGTATTTTTGGTATTTGGTTTACAATAGTTTTTTTCCTAAATTATATAATATTACATAGAAATGGTAACATTATTTTTTATTTTTTTTTTCTCTCTCTTTATGTTTGATAGGTATTAAAGTCTTGGAAAATAACTTCTCGTTCTTAGAATGAGAAGTTGTTTTCTCATTTTTTAAGTTATTTTCCTTTGACTAATAACTTATTTTCTTTTGACTTATTTCATTTTGGTAACCCAAACATTAGAAAATAAGGAAAAATATTTTCAGGAAGAATATTTTCCACAAACAAACGGAGCCTAAATATATATAATTTATACAATTTAAGAAAAATATGCTTAATTTAAATAACTTCTACAAATGATTTTCATTTTATGAAATCAATAAATATATATTCTATAAAAATTAATTACAGTAAAATAATAAATTTCTGAATTAAATTTAACTAGAATATTATAATTCCAAATAGAAAATAAATTTATAAGTTTATTTATTTTGAAAAAATATAAATGTAATTTACATTTTTTTTACTAAAAATACTAAAATAAAGTTCTTTCTTTTTTTAACAACTGGGATTTGTATTAAGAAAAAACTTTTTTTTTAACAACTGGGATTTGTATTAAGAAAAAACTAACTTAAATACAAAGAAAGACCCTATTGGATCACTAAGGATATAGATAATTACAAATTGCATAACTTTCTATTAACTAGTAATCACTAAAACTAATTTTCAAAATAGGCCTAGAAAAAGTTAAACCATACTAGCAAGACAATTAAGATTGGTTTGATTCAAGTGGACACCACTCTTTAGGCTGTGCTTCTAAGAGCCTTAGTGGAGCTAAAGAAATAGACATTAAGAGTCCCTTCTTGGCAGCACCAATCATCATAGCCAAGTAACAGAGCCCTAAGAGAGGAGATAGAGTTGGTAGGAAGTAGTCGACTAATTGGGACTGATTAATTAAAGATTTCCACACATGATCTTATTCGGTAAGAAGCTAGGGAAAGACCACTTCATACTCCTAGTGTGTAAGCACTACGTGCCTCTACATGGCCTAAATATGATTAGCTATGGACGAAGCCAACATAAAACTTAATGATCTTGAAGAACATGACCATACCAATATTGAAGTGATGCCAAAGGGGATTGCACCAGTCACCATTATCACTAGGCAGGATATAGTTGGGAGTATTAAGATTTGAATCCATTTTAAGAATGATAGACAACTTAAATGATATTATCATGTCTGTACTCGAATAATTAAAATTATTTTAAGTCAGGATTAAATTATAAGAAAAATAAGTTTAGAGAAATGACTTAATTGAAAAAAAAATAAGTTGGGGGACTAAAGCGTAATTTGGCATAAACTGCCATTGACATAGATAAGAAGATGAAAAAAAGAAAAGAAAAAAAGAGAAAGGAATATTGCTGCAATTCGAAGAGGAAGGAGAGAATAGGAGGAACTGACATTTATGTGAGTGGACTTTCCTCTTCTAAATCCTACGTTTTCTTTTTGTTAAAGGCATAATGCATACACATCCCCCTGAACTTATCAGCTTTTTTCACTTTGGTACCTCAACTTACGCTTTTGCTATTTCAACACCTGAACTTGCCTAAAATGTAATTTTTAAACCCTGTCATCACATTAGCGAATCAACATGTGACACGTAAAAGTGTTTAACTGACCAAAATATGCAAGTAAATGTGTCAAACTGATAAAAAGTGGCAAGTACGGGGGTGATAGATGTATTATATCTTTAGATTAGTATATTTTAGGCAAAAAGCGGCAAGTTCAAGTGTTGAAATGGCAATGTCGTAAGTTGAGGTGCCAAAGTAAAAAAAGCTGGCAAGTTCAGGGGGCTGGGTATGTATTAAGCCTTTGTTAAATTGACGTTTTAGTTGATGTTTTGATTGAATTTGGAATTTGTTTGGTTTTTGTCTAAATTCAAACTTTTGAATGTTGTATAAGGTGAAGGGCCGACACCTCTGTGCAAAGGGGAGGCACCTCTATAATTTGAAAAAAAAAATAGACGACACCTCTATGGTAAAAAGGTGGTGCCTTTTTTATTTGAATTTGCAAGGGCAACACCTCTGTGAGTGTAAGGGTGACGCCTCTTCCTATTTTAGAGGTAAATTATATTTGAAAATGATTGATATTATAATGGGCATCAATGTATGTAATATTAATAGATAGTAAGTTCATGTCAGGGACATGACAGAATTGGTAGATGGGTACAGTCGATGCTTAGGGCCGGGTACACATCTTACTTTATAGATTGTGAGCTGGTACCTTATAGATTGTGAGCTAGTAAATGTGTATAGCTGTTTCCAGGGGTCGAGTGCACAATTTACCTTATAAATGCAGGGTTGGTGAGTGTGTATAATCGTTGTCTGGGGCCAGATACACATACTACCCTATGAACGTAAAGTAGTTAAGTACGTAAGTATGTATGGCCGTTGCTTGGGGCCGGGTATACATTCTCTCTTATAGATGCAAGACCATATCCGAGAATTATGATTATCTGTTGCCTGGGGCCGAATATATATATATTAATTGGGATTTAGTATTTGAGTTAATATTGGTCTAAGTGTTGATCACACTTAGCTTAACATACATATAGAATCTATTGATACTGCGTTTGGTGTAAAATTGAATTACACTAAATGGTGTATTTGAGCTTTTACCTAATAAAGTATCGAGATTTGTTAAAATGATTTAAAGTATGTTAATTTGTTCACTCACTGAGTATTTTCCGCCGGAAATACTTACTACTTTTTTTTATTAATTTTTCAGAGTTGAGTAGCAATCGGGAAGATAGCTAGATACATAATAAGGGAAGCAGGAGCTTGAAGAATTTGAAGAATATTATTTAGATAGAATATTTGGTAATACTATGTTGCATTTTCAAACAGTTGTAAATTAATAATTTGTATTGCGAGATTTGTATATTGTCACACCTTATCCTCTAATTAACCACTAATATATAATTATCTACAGTAACCATAGTTATTAAATATCTTAATACACTTAATGAGCTTTTAAGGTTATATATACGAACACTTAATAGTATTTATGAAACCTGTACAATTTAAAACCTTTCATGCTTACATCGATACTCTGGCTTATAAACTCTTCTAAGCCTTACTTGATATTTACCTTATGATTGCTATATCCATTCATCATCTATTAACCACAATATCATGATATATCAAGATCAAACATATATAAATACATCATATGCACCGTAGTGCTAACCATCCATCCACATATATAAAT
>CATIWO010136571.1:0-12790 GCA_949673435.1 Macaranga tanarius | reverse complement strand
ACCAATTTATTTGAAGAAGTAGAGATTTATCTATTTATATTCGATGATCAATTTGAATGAATCATAACCAAGATATCCCTTGACTAGAAGTTTTTAATATCTGATTTAATCCTTTTAATTTTCTGTCTTATGATTTCTTTGTTTTAATTTAATTTTATTTTTCCATAAACAAACCCCCCCCCCCCCTTTTTAATGTCTTGTTTTTAAAAAGTAAAATTCAGATTTAATAATTCGATCAATCTCTTGGGAAACGACTCTACTCAACTCTTGCTACAAATCTTTATTTTTAGAGTAGATTTTTATTTTTGTTAGATTCGACACCCACCAAATAACAACAAAAATGACCCAAATGAACCAAAATAAACATAAAAACAATTAAAATATGATAATAACTATAAAAATTATCAAATTCAAATAAAATCAACATTGAAGTTGGGTTGCCTCCCAATAAGCGCTTGTTTAGGGTTTTTAGCTCAACCGAACCTGAAGTTTGTGCTCAAGGTTGATGGAGGTGAAATGATTCCCCCTTTTTAGGCACCAAGCCTCCTTTGTACACCTTGCATCCTATTCCATTCACTTTAAAGCATTCTCCTTTTGCATTTAAAAGCTCAAGTGCGCCATGTGGGAAAACTTGATGAACTTTGAATGGGCCGCTCCATCTCGATTTCAGCTTCCCTGCAAATAGCTTCAGTCTAGAGTTGAACAAAAGCACAAGATCACCAACCTTGAATTCTTTCTTAAGAATATAAGCATCATGCTACTGTTTTGTTTTCTCTTTGAATAGCTTGGTGTTCTCATACACTTAAAATTGAAAATCGTCCAATTCATTCAGTTGCAACAATCGCTTTTCACCGGCTACCTTCATATCAAAATTAAATACTTTGATGGCCCAATAAGCTCGATGCTCGAGCTCTACAAGCAAATGACAAGCCTTCCTATAGACTAATCGGTAAGAATACATGCCGATGGGAGTCTTGTATACTGTGCGAATTGCCCATAGAGCATCATCCAACTTTGATGCCCAATCCTTCCTAGAAGAACCCACTGTCTTCTCTAAAGTTTTCTTGATCTCCCTATTTGTAACCTTCACTTAACCACTGGTTAGGGGGTGATATGGGGTAGCAACTCGATGGTAAACTCCATACCTCTTCAGCAGAGCTTCAAATTACTTGTTGCAAAAGTGCGAACCTCCATCACTAATCATAGCTCGAGGTACTCCAAACCTGCTGAACAACTTCTTTAAAAACTTTATCACCACTTTAGCATTATTAATAGGTGAAGGAATGGCTTCCACCCACTTAGACACACAGTTTACCCCAACTAAGATATACTGATTCCCAAAAGATGATGGAAATGGACCCATGAAATCCAACCCCCAAACATCAAAAAGCTCTACCTCATGAATTGATAAAAGTGGCATTTCATTCCTTTTGGAGATATTCCCTTGCCTCTGACATCTATCACATTGTCCCACATACTTTTTAGCATCCTTGAATAAAGAGAGCCAATAGAATCCACTCTCTAACACCCTTGCAGCTGTTTTCGTTGCCCCAAAATGACCATCATATGCAGAATCATGGCAGTGAGATAAGATTTCCAGCATTTCTCCTTCAGGAACACACCTTTTAATCAACCCATCCCCACAGATTTTGTAAAGAAACGGATCCTCCCATAAGTAATGCTTAACTTCATATAGGAATCGTTTCTTTTATTGATAAGATAACTCTTGGGGTAGTACTCCACATGCTAAGAAGCTAGCAATGTCTGTAAACTATGGAGCACTAAAGTGTTGGACTGCTAGCAATAAAGCATCTAAAAATTCATCATTGATATCCTCTTCTTGCCTTGGTTGTTTACAACCCTCTAGCCTGGATAAATGGTCAGCTATAACATTCTCAACACCTTTCTTGTCCCTGATCTCTAAATTAAACTCTTACAAGAGTAACACCTAATGAATGAGACATAGTTTTGCATTTTTCTTAGGCAAGAGGTATTTTATTGTTGAATGATCAGTGAAAATGATAACCTTGGAGCCAAGCAAGTAAGATCTGAACTTGTCAACAGCAAAGATCACTGCTAGCATTTCTTTCTCAGTTGTGGTATAGTTCAATTGAGCCTGTACTAGAGTTCTACTTATATAGTATATGACACGCAGCTTGTTGTCCTTCCTCTGACCAAGCACAGCTCCCATGGCATAGTCATTCGAATTGCACATGATCTTAAAAGGAAGCTCCCAATCTGGAGGTGAAATGATTAGAGTTGAGATCAAAGCCTCCTTTAACTATTAAAAGCATTTAAACAATCATCATTAAAAATAAAAGGAGCATCTTTAACTAACAATTGGGTTAGAGGCTTAGCAATTAAAGAAAAATTTTTAATGAAATGCCTATAAAAACCTGCATGTCCTAGAAATCCTCGAACTCCTTTGATTGTTATTGGAGGTGGTAATTTCTCGATAATCTCTATTTTAGCTCGATCTACCTCGATCCCTATACTTGAAATCTTGTGACCAAGGACTATCCCTTTTTCTACCATAAAATGGCACTTTTCTCAGTTAAGAACGAGATTAGCCTCCTCACATCTTTGCAGGACCCTATCAATGTTAGATAAACATAATTCAAAAGAATCACCAAACATAGAAAAGTCATCCGTAAATGCCTTCATGATGTTCTCAATAAGATCAGAAAAAATTACTGTTATACACCTCTGAAATGTAGTTGGTGCATTGCATAGCCCGAAAGACATACGCCGATAGGCAAAAGTTCCGTATGGGCAAGTGAACGTTGTCTTTTCTTAGTCCTCTGGAAAAATAAAAATCTGGTTGTATCCTGAATAGCCATCTAAAAAATAGTAGTATGCATGCCCTGCGATTCTCTTCAATATTTGATCAATAAATAGGAGAGGAAAATGGTCCTTCCTTGTGGCAGAGTTCAACTTTCGATAGTCAATACATACTCTCCACCCATCAGCCATCCTCTTGGAAATAATCTCACCTGCTTTATTTTCCATAATGGTCATTCCACTTTTCTTTGGAACCACTGCACTGGGTTTACCCACTTACTATCAGAAATTGGGTAAATAATGCCCGCATCTAATCACTTGACAACCTCTTTCTTGACCACCTCTTTCATATTCGGATTCAAGCGCCTTTGTCTCTTTATAACAGCTCTACGGCCCTCTTCCATGTGGATTCTGTTCATCACAACAGAGGGGCTGATCCCTTTAATATCCGAAAGCTGCCATCCTATGGATTTCACCCTATTTCTCATAATTTCACATGCCCTTTTCTCTTGGTTAATGGAAAGTTTATTAGAAATGATGATGGGTAAAGTGTTTCCCTCCCCCAAAAAGGTGTATCTTAAATAAGTAGCCAATATTTTAAGCTCAAGTTTAGGTGGTTGAACAACAGATGGAGGAGTAGGGTTATCACTTCACACTAAAATCTCGAGTTTAATAAAAGTAGTTTCTTGTGAGGATTCACTATCTACTTCACGCTCTAAATTTTTTTCTAGAACTTCCTCACTCAAATTCACTTCCCCCACACACTCGTCTATAACCTCCATTCTCATGCAAGATTTCTAATCTAATGGGTGCTTCATCAATCGAGGCATCACAAATTCTACACTCTCTTCTCCCACTCTCAGAGTAATTTTCCCTTCATGGACATCTATAATGGCTCTCCCAGTATTTGGAAAGGGTCTCCTAAGAATTAGAGGACACTTACTATCTTCTTCAAAATCCAAAACCACAAAATCCATAAAAAAAATAAATTTATCCACTTTAACCAAAACATCTTCAATAATTCCATGTGGTTTCTTTGTAGAGTGATCCGCAAGTTGCAAGGTCATGTTGGTAGGAGTCAGCTCACCAAGTTGCAATTTCCTAAAAAGAGAAAAAGGCATAAGATTAATACTTGCACCTAAATCACATAAATACATAGAAAATTCTTGAGCCCCAACTAGACAAGGAAGAGTAAAACTCCCTGGATCTTTTAATTTGGTGGGAATCTTTCGGGTGATGATGGAGCTGCAAGTTGTTGTTAGCTCGACTATTCGATTGTCATCTCATCACCTCTTATTAGTGATGATATCCTTGAGATACTTGGCATATGTTGGCATTTCTGCAAGGGCTTCAGCAAAAGGAATGTTAAGTTCAAGTTTTTTAAAGGTATTCAAAAATTTAGCAAACCTTTCATGATCATTAGATTTCCTTAATCTTTGCGGAAAAGGCATCCTTGTATCATATTTCTGTGTGTTAAGCTCTGGCATTGGCTCTTTTTGAACAACATCATTTGCTTATTTCTCCTTGCCTTCCTTAGAGTCATCATCACCATCCTAAGATTTCTATTCTTAAGCCTCCACAGCTTTCTTGCCCTTTACATCACCTGATTGTATTTCCTTGCCACTTCTCAATGAAATTACTTTCAGTTGCTCCTATAGATTTAGTTCGGTATTAATTGGAAGATTCCCTTGATTTCTTTGTGCCACTGCATTTGCAAGTTGACCTATCTACACCTCAATATTATGAATGGATGAAGAATAGTTCTTGGCAATATTTGATCAAACTTAGGTTCCATCCTCTTCTGGTTCTCATCCTGCTGGCCCATTTTCATTGTGACAGCATCAAAAAATTTATCCAACTTGCTTTCCATCGAAGCTAACCTGTCTTGCTGAGGTGGATGTGAAACCTGCTGATTTTACTAAAAACCTGGAGGTGCTTGTCTTGGCATATTATTCTGAAAAACTTGTGCGCCCATGTTACTGTTGTTGCTCCAAGAAAAATTCGGGTGATTTCTCCAGCCCGGATTATAAGTGTTGGAGTATGGGTTATTACCTTGTCTCCCCTGAAATTGATTCCCAACATAACTGATTTGCTCAAGAGTTGCCTCTCCATACCCAACATTATTGTTACATCCACATTCCCCTGTTGAATGTCCCACCATATTGCAACTATCACATGGCAGCTGAGAACTTAATGCAGCTGACACATTTCTAGTATTGAGATCTCCCAGCTATTTAGAAAGTGCTACAATCTGAGCTTGAAGTGAAGTTATTGTATCCACCCCAATTTTGCCTCCTTGCCTTGGTGGATTTTGACGCTCTGATGGCCAAAGACAATTACTTGCCATTTCTTCTAAAAGTTCAAATGCAACCTCAACTATTTTCCGTATTAAAGAACCTCCAGCTGCTGCATCAATGATGTCTCTTGTGGATCAGGTAACACCATTATAGAAAGTTCTGATCAGCACATCTTTTGGTAACTCATGATAAGGACAGCTTCTTTGAAGTTCTTTGAATCATTCCTAAGCTTCATACATCGATTCATTTTCATACTACTAGAAGGTAGTAATGTCCTTTATAATTCTGACGGCCTTGGCTGGGGGAAAATATTTAGCTAAGAATGCTCTTTCCAAAAAATCCCAAGTTATGATGGAAGCAGGGGGTTGAGAGTTTAACCATGCTTTAGCTCTGTCCTTCAAGGTGAATAGGAAGAGCCTTAATCGAATTGCATCATCCAACACCTCGTTGTACTTGAATGTATCACAAATTTCTAAGAAATTTGCAATATGAACATTAGGATCTTCATTCGGTAACCCATAGAACTGCACACTGGTCTAGATCATTTGAATTAATGTTGGTTTAATTTCAAAGTTGTTAACATTAATTATTGGCCTTGCAATGCTCTGCCTTGCACCATCCAAACCGGCATAGCAAAATCAAGTAAAGTTCTTTGTTCTTCTCTCGGTTGCTCCGCCATGGTGTTTTGTTCTTCTAGAAATTGCCTTCTATTCTCTCTTTTAAACCTTGTGAGTTCTGGAATAAAAGTGAGAGGGTCTGTTCTAGTTCTTCGGGTATTATGCATACACCACAATAAAATTCTGTAATAATTAAAAATAAAAATTGAATACAAAAAATTAAAAACAGAAAACTTAAATCAAGAAAAATAGAACTAATTGTATTGTTAAAGAAATTTTAATCCACGGCAACGGCGCCAAAAACTTGATCGATTCCCGCAAGTATACAGGTTCGATAAGTAATACAGGGTAAGAAAGTGTCGATCCCACAAGGATTAAACTGTTTATCCAACTATTAATTCTAATTTTAACTTGTTTAAGGATTAACAATAGTTGATTTAAACTATTGGACAATTAATTAAAAACTATTGACTACAAGAATTCATTTAAGAAAATTAAGATAAACAATGGTAATGAGGATGGTTGGAAATTTGTTTCACTTGGTCTTCTCTAACATTTGAACAACATATAACTAGATACAATTGCAAATCTTGGATTTCCTATAATGTGATTAGTCTCTCTCGAGTAAAAATTAACTAATTTATTTCTAACAATTAAATGGATTTTAATTAACTCTCATTATATCAAAACCCAAAGTAAATGCAGAGAATAAATCATAAATCACATCCAAATGAAATTGGATTAAATCTGAGCTATCTCTAGTCATCAAATCATCCAATAAATATTCATAGATCTATTAAAACTAACATTACTCAATATTTAATTTTAATTAACATATTATTCATGAGTGATCAAATCATAAATAATAATCAAGCACAATGAACATTTTATGCAAAATGTATGAAGATGAATATATTAACTCAACATGTTAAATACAACCAAGATCCACAAATTCCCAACCAAGTATAACTTAGTTAGACATAATGTCACAAACAATGTATTTAAATAAGAAATACATTAAGAACTTGAAGAACTTAAAGAAATAAAGAAGGAAAAAGAATTATGAAAGCTCAAGTGGTCTTGATTTAGTGTTAATCTCCTTTTTTCTTCTTCTTTTCCCTTAGTCTCTCTATTCTTTTTCTCTTTTCTGTTCCAGCTCCAGATCCCTTCCTTTGGGCACCAATCTCCTCTTTTTCTTCTTCTCTTTCCTGCCCAAAGCTCCAATAATTCACCAAGTTGACAAAATTGACACAAGAGTTGAAAAATTTACACCACATAGCCGTGTATAGCTCTACACAGGCATGTATCCATGCTGCAAAAGCTTAACTTTAACATACCCTAACCACATTCACATTACAGAACACGAGCTGACATACGGGCGTGTCTTGAGCTCATGTTCTATATTCTTCTGAGATACGGCCTCGAGACATGGCCGTGTCTTTCCTTGATCTTCTTTCCAGTGGCGAACACGGCCATGGACATGGCCGTGTATTTAGGCATGTAGTAGAAGATGGCCGTGTGGTATTTATACATGGCCGTGTCTTGCTTGGGGCTGCCAATTTCACTTCAAGTCCTTGCTATTTTTTACTTTTAGGTCCCTATTTCCTTGGTTTATGTCTTTTATACCTTAAAATACAACAAACACATAAATTAAACTAATATACATATAAAAATAACATCATTAAACATAAATTAAATACAAAATCACACTTAAAACATATATAAAATTGACATAATCATCCACTACATCAGATACCAGCCCAGTCAACTTCACTTCTATAATATATAGAAGAAAAAGCAAAAATTAACATTTTATTGAGCAATTACAATAATAATAAAAAAAAGCATACAACAAACCTTATAAACCGGTTCATGAATTCCAAGCAAATGAGACTAGCTATAAGAAGAAACAATCTTCTACTATTGCTAATATTGTTAAACTTTAGTATCTTCTCTAATTTATTCTTCGTAGTCATCATCGTTAGAGACTAGTTCTAGAGTCATCGCTCCTTGTCAAGCGGTGATCTTCTTCGATTGATTTAATCAAACATTTGACTCTCAAAGAAGAAGAAGAAAAAGAAGAAGAGACCTTTATTGATACAAGGGAAAAAAATAATTGAAGAAGCTAGAGAATATTTCCATGGAGATAGATAAAGCAATGATAATCAGATAACGACGATGATGATGAAGATTGGAGCGGTAAATGTAGTAAATACAAAGAAGATAACGCTAGGAATTCTCTCATTTTTATGAGTTATCAGGAAATAAAGCATAATGTTAACTCTGTTTATTTGATAATCAAATGAGGGGCTTAAATAATAGAAAAACTTGATTTTTATATGTAAATGTTCTAAAAAAATGTAAGGGGCATATGTGCTTCTTGGTGTAAATGTTAGGGGTGAAAATGCACATTTGCCCTTTTTTTTTTTTGTGCAACGTAAGGTGTCCCATACATGGATGTGAGATTAATTTCAATTCTTGCTTTGTGGCTGGCTTTAGCTCAATCCACTATTTTCACTTTTATACAACATGTTATGATAGAAAAATACCTTTACTTTATTGAGAAAAGTTGTGAATGAAACAAATTAGATGAGATGATGTGTTTAAGAAGCAAATGAGGCAGGTAAAAATACACATGAAACCTCTTTAAAAAAATACACATGAAACACAATGATGTCAAATATTTTTGGCTGTCGATTGATGATTACCATTTATCAGTACCATTGTTTCATTGAAGTATAACAAAAAGCCTATTCAACTTTATTTGAGCCATGCATTACCATATTTAAGAAAGTATCTCTAGAAATCAAGAAACGAACATAGCAAATACAACTAGTTCCTTATATGTAATGTCTTCAAAAGCTAACTATAGCACACACGAGGTTCAACCCAACCACTGGACAAATGTTCTCTCATTTCGTAAAAAGGTACTGTAGAATCCTTATGATCAGAGGTATAAAAAGCCTCTCTTTCAACATCATAGAAAATAATACTTTGGCCATAAAATCTATTGAAATAGATTTTGTTCTTCATTTTCGGGGTCTTTGCCATTATAAAAAATGACGATGTACGGCTAGCATAAATTGTATAGTCTTTTAAATTTTCAACCCAGATCCACTTCATTCTGGATTTATTTAAGCTAAAACTACAGCCCAGTCAACACCCACACACACACAAAGTAGCTTTCTATTACTTTCAATTAGAAACTTTTAGTGGGCAAGTTTTTTCCATTGCAGTTTGAGTCTGGGAAAAACTTTCCAATTAATCGTATCACGTGTTACTCACAAACTTCCATTTTTACCCAAATAGTAAAATTTACCCCAGTAGAAGACTAGGCCATTGTCATGGAAAGCAAAGTTCGTGTAATCATCAATATTATGCCACCACTAATTATCGCCTTAAGGCCAGCCACCTTTACAAAAATGAAGCTATTACTCTTCAACTTCTTAATGCTGACAACCTGATGCGAACCAGATTACACTACAGTACTTGGAGCGTCGGAATGCGCAGTGCGACTTTAAAGGGCCATAACTTTTTGATGCCAGATGAGTTACGGGGCCGATAATATATCAAAATGAAGTTGATTCTGAGACCTATATTATTAAAGGTTTACTCATAATTGGCCCTAGTATTAGGCCTAAATTCTATCGTTTAGGGCTTCATTTTAGGCTTTAAAGTTTTATATTTGTTATTTTTTTTTTTGTATTTTAGGATTTTGTTGGGCCTTTTGCTTATTTTCTTTTAGGGTTTTCTCGTTAGTACTATTTATGTGTCATGTTCTTTTGAAGATAATAGTTTTTGGACAATTCATAAGTTGAAACCTTAATTTTTTCCACTTTTTGGTATTCTTTTGAATCAGTAATAATTGATGCCTATTATTCTAGTATTCATTTGAATCAATAGATTAATAGAAGATTATTTTCGATATTCATGCATTAATCAATAGAATTCAATATATATCCTTTTAATTGTAAGCTTCCACTACGTCACAACTATACATTTTGAGGAAGTTGGAGAAATGGAGAAGCATACAGATTCTTTGACCAAATGAAAACTATAAATACTGCCACAAAACTTGACAATATCGCATGTAAAAGATTAAAACAATAGGTGGAACCCATATCACCTCTAGACATTAGGAACCAACCTCCTTGTAGCAACAGATTTCACATTCTAATAGTTGTTGGGGGTAATTACAAAAAGTGTTTGTCGCCATGAATTGAGTAAAGAAAAAGTACAAAACTTTCTGCCTTCCTCAATCAACCTTAGCATGGGGATAATAGAGAATGGCTTTCCAAGTCATTGAAAGACTTCTATTGGATTGGTGGAGCTAGTGAACGAAAAAATCTACAAATAGCATGCAAGTTCAAGTAATGGTTTAAACTTAAATGCTTTATAATCGATGAAGCAATACGTGCAGGAACAAGAGAAAAATAGTCTACTGAATTTGCAAATTCCCTTCTTCTACTTTTATATTCTTGATAATCAACTCCTTATTTTTGCTCCTTCATTTACAAGAGAGAACTTACACAATGATCGATGTGTATAAGTAAATATAAAAGCAAAAATACTTAACCTAAAGCAAGAATCAACAAACCAATGATATTTGCATGGTTTCAATATGACCCTTTTTCTTGTTTTATTAATTATCTCTGACTAATGTTTAAACTCGAGACTTTAATTACAGCACCAAAGAGGACTGTAGTACAAGTTCTATAAATCTATACTAGTTATAGCATAATTATATAACAAACTGATGATCAATAAGATAGCTATATTTATAAGATATGTGCTAAACAGAGTAAATTAGTAGTTTTATGTACCTTTGATGATGAGGCATTACCCAAAAAGATGAATACAAGAGTGGTACTTCTCAAGCCGAAGTTATAAAAGGTGGAGAAACAAATGAAATACATCGATATTCCCTTGTATACTTATACAAAATCAAAGTGTTGTCATTATAGTGGTAGAAATTGATGCAGACCAGAGTGCTCTACAGTACTTAGAGTGTCAGGATGTGCAATGTGGTTTTAAAGAGCCATAACTTTTGATGCCGAATGAGTTACGGGGCCCATAATATATCAAAATGAAGCTGATTTAGAGACCTACATTTATTGAAAAGTTTACTATAACTAACCCTAGTTTTAGGCCCAAATTCCATCATTTGAGGCTTCGTTTTGGGCTTTAATTAATTTATTTATTTTTTTATATTTTTGGCTTTTGTTGGGCCTTTTGGTTATTTTCTTTAGGGTTTTCTCGTTAGTACTATTTATGTGTCATGTTCTTTTAAAGACAGTAGTTTTTGAACAATTTATAAATTGAAACCCTAATTTTTTCAATTTTCGGTATTCCTTTAAATCAACGATAATTGATGCCTATTATTCGGGTATTCATTTGAATCAACATATTAATAGAAGATTATTTCCATTATTCGTGTGTGAATCAATAAATTTTAATAGCTAACCCTTTAATTATAAGCTTCCGCTATGTCAAAAATACAAGGAATTTTCTTGTAATTTCGGCTTAATTACAGGATAAAAAATAGAATAATCAACACTAAGAAAGAACACTGAATCATTTATACTTTCTGCTCTCTCCCAAGCCATGTAAGAAAGATTTAGTCTATGAACCTTTTACATCAATAATTTCTTCTCTACCTGCCATTCTATTGATCACTATCTCTGTCCCATAAATTTCACCACTACATTCTATAAAATTTCTTCGACAAGCCCATTCATCATCATATGAAGAAAACTCATTGATCAGATACTTAACATTTAAATAGCATAATACAATCCTATCCTATTCAATTTCATCAATCAGAAATAGCTTTTCACTATCCGAAGTCTCTACGTATAACTTTCCATTGCAGATAATAGAATGAACAAGGACTTCTTTTTCCAGCCATTTATAATAATATCCAGGAAAAAACTTGCATAACTCATGCATGTATCCCAACTCTCTCCATCCTCGATCGTCATCTCCATGTTCAAGAAACAAAATAATAGGATGCTGTATAGCAAATAACAATATCTTGCATCCAGTTTCACTTGGAGAAGATGACAAAATGCATAGCCCAATATAATGATATTTAGCTTGTAATTTAGGTACCTCTATCTTTTCCAAAATAAGTGGATTCCAGAGAAAGAATGAGCGTCGACAATGACGATTATGCCTGTTAGATAAGAGACACCAGTCCATGAGATGAAGACAATGACGATAATGATAATGACGACGATGTCTTTAACAATTTGTTCTTATAGAGGGATGACGGATGTGAGTATTATAGCTATAGCAATAGGTTGGACAAACCTAAAGCAAATGTGCGTTCGTAAGTGTTACATTATGTCAGACAAAAGGCTGGTCTCTTTTGCCAAAGCTGCAGGATCTCTTGAGAGCCTGCAATTGACAGAGTGTAACAGGGATTGTTGGTGCCATCTCAAATTGTGGAACAAAGTTGAAAGCTCTTAGCCTTGTGAAGTATGTGGGGATTAGAGATGTAGTGTTATAAATGCTAGTCTTCTCCTTATATCTCTTTTCGATCCCTATCCATTAGAAACAGCCCAGGATTTGGCAGTGCTAGTCTAGCCTTGTTATGTTTGCTAGATATAAACACACCCCCCAGATATGTTGTTTTACAGTACAGCGATCGCTTGACCAAGTTTTCTTTATTAACGTCTTATAAAATTGTTGTCTTAATTTGTTTATGTTTGTTGCATGTGCGTGTAAGTATAGATTCATCAATGTTATGCCCCACATTATATTACTTGAACGTGACACAAAACACTTGTAAGTTGACTATGACAAAACCTTGCATTTGCTAGACCACACTTCTAAAAAGACAAGGAACTAGTGCTCTTAACCTGGAGTTTCAAGGGATACTTACTTTGCTTTTGGGGTTAAAAAAAATCATCAAATTTAAACTTTAACTTGTGTAATATAGTCCTATTTATAGGGTTAATTATTTCAGAGGTCACCTAACTTTACACTTATTTCATTTTGGGTACTAAACTTCAATTGGTTTCATATTGGGTACCAAACTTCAATTTAAGTTTCATCCGCCAGTCACCTGGTGGCTTTGTGTCCAGCTGGCAG
>CATIWO010136528.1:0-29918 GCA_949673435.1 Macaranga tanarius | reverse complement strand
GATTTCAACAATAAGGATACTTTCTGGAAAGCATTGGAGAATCATCAATATCAATATTATATCTTTTCCTTACTCTCTAAATTCTTCTTGTTGTTTATAATTACTTTCAATTATGTGTCTTAACTAATTTATTATTTATTAAAATTACATTGATGAATTAGTCTTTGAACTACATCTTTTCATAATGCATGAATGAATTTGAATTGAATTGAGTACTTATTGACATGATATTTGCTTGATCACTATATATGATGTGTAGTCCACTTGTTCGCAATGAGAGTTGGGACATTTGGATGGAAATGCAATTGAATTCATTTAAAGGAAAGGAAAGTACCTGGAGACAAGAAATCCTCTTTAAGGAGTTAAAGAATTGACATAGAACTTCATGGTTTTTGTCTATCTCTACAATGACATGAGAGTGCTTGTAGACTCTAGATGGGAATACCTTTAATTGACAACAGGAGTTACTTTTAAGTATTTTCGGTTATATTCTCCAGTCATTGCATGTGTTTATGTTTAAATAGTTCTTTGATAAGTCAGATATGTTGTTCTAATATTATTACTTAAATTTGTGATTGAAGATTTATCTTTAATGTTTATAATAGTTTTATTAATAGTATAGTAATTAGTTTAGTATTTAATAAAATCCAATCAATCATTAAATATCTTGCTTATCCATCTTACTATTTGCTCGGTTAATACAAAGTACCCAAAATTCCCAGAGTTCGACACCCTACTTACTCTATACTTAGTCTTAGAGACTAGGGTAATTATATTTGACCCACATCAGTCTAAAACACAACCGTGTTCCAACCCATTTTCTCCTCAGTCCCAAACACACTCTCACACACGGCTATGAACATGGTCGTATTCTTGCCCGTGTGTGTCTCGGTCTAAAATGTACAAGTTATTAAATTGATACACGGCAATGTACATGCCCGTGTACGAGATCATGTAGCTCTCAGACTAAAATCATTAAGTCACACTGAATTTAGACATGCCCGTGTACCTCTCAGGACACGCCCATGTATCTCTCAAGTCCAAAATGCATCGTCTACACAATCTATACACGGCCTTAGACATGCCCGTGTATCATCCCGTATAGTTCTCGGTCCAAAATCCCAATTTCACAAATTGATACATGGCCATATGCATGCCCGTGTACTAGACCGTGTAGCTCTCGATTTTAAAATTCCCATTTGGCATATGGCCATGTTCCAGCTCTAAAGAAACCGTGTCCTTGAACACGGTTAGGGACATGCCTGTGTCTCAACTAGTGTCTCAACACATGGTCTGGAACACGTCCGTGTCTCAGCCTATTTTTAGAATTATTAAAGCATTCAAATACAATCTATAAGCATTTATAAACACAATACCATACCAACAATACTCACTACTCTGAAACTCAAACTTGGTGTCTCTATTAGACCATATCACATCATTTCAATCATTATTACTTTCACAATTCACATTCAACAATATATATACAATCATAATGCAATGGATGTATGTTTATGCTTGTTAGTTTTCCAGCCGGAGATCTCAACACACGTCATACACATCTCGCTTAAAGCTCACTCTTTCTTTTCTTTTCTTTCTTTTTTCTCTTTCTTTGCAATATCTTTATCTTTATTTATATATCCGTGGCCATTCTTGAAACTCTCTGCCCAGGTCAGTCTCAGATCTTATATGTGCGCGCACATATAATTATCATATAAATGGCCACACCTAAGATTCTCTGCCCAGATTAGTCTCAGGCCGTGGAGCTCATCTCCACACACACACGTTTTCCTCACATACCACACAATATGCATATGTCAATTTGTACCTCACAATCAATAAGCTTATTCATTTCATTTCACCATCATAATTCAATCAATATATCATTTCCAATAACATGGTGAAATTATAATTTATATTGCATTATATGGCTTGCAAAACATTCATAATTCACCCTAAACATCATATACTTATATCACTCATTCTTTCCACGATAAAGAGCATACACAATCAACATAAATAGATAATTTTAGTTACAAGAGAATTTATATTTATAAGCATTGTATTAACAATTACTTACCTTAAAGCTTCAACCCCTCTATAAGCAAAACTCCCCTTTATAAAGTCGGGCTTTCTTCACCTCTTCCACTTCCTACACCCAATTATATACCAATTTAACACTCAAACATATCAATTCACTTTAAACATCATAAAGTGCAACTAAATGCTCCTAACTCAAAATGACTTAAAGTTACAAACACTAATCCAAAAACCCCTAAATTTTAATTAAAATTTGGTTATGAGTCTCCTTCAAAGTCCAATTAGAATCTCTCAATTTGGACAAGTGTGAAATTAATTATGGATTTTAGAATCCATTGAGCCAAAACAGAGCATCATAGTGAGCAATAAAATGTTCAGCTCTATTTGACCATTTATCAACGAATTCAGTCAAAACTCAAAATACAAAACTTGTAAAAGACTCTCTGATGTTTCTAGGGAGTCTAACCTTGCTCCAATCAGAGTTGTATAGCTCAAGATACGGCTAAAATACAGAAGTTGAAAATTCAGTAAAAATAGAGTATGAAATTTTAATACCCACAACCCTATTTCAACTCAACTAAAAATATAATTAACTTACTAAGAGATGTTCTTGAACTATGGAGGTTAATGTCTACAGTATAAACTCCTAATTCCTTAGCCAGATCCTCACTCTCTCTCTACTAAATCCCTAGTTCCTTTGAAAGAAAAGTGAGTGCAACTAACTATTTCTTAATAAACTCTTCATATGGGTATGTATGGTCACGTAGAGAAGGAAGAAGATATAGCCAAAGTTTATGATATTTATTGCCAAATATCCATCTAAATCCTTAATAAAATGCTACTCTTCCCAATTAGTTCTTAAACCTATGATTGTTTCAATCAAGTCCTTACTATCCTTACAATCTAATCCCTTTCTATAATTCATACCCAATCATAACTTAAATAAAGTCTATAATCTCACATGCATAAGATACAATTACATACGTCATAAATACGTATGTGAAAGGGCGGGCGTTACAATATATGTGTGTATATATGTATATATATGAAAAAATTGTACAATTGGTGTATGAACTTTTTAACTTTTGTTGTTTTGATTGTCACACTTTTTTTAATTGCAATTAAGTGTTTAAACTCTTTATTTTTGTATCAGTTAAGTGCTACTAACTGATGAGTGGTGGCTTAAGTATTGATTAAGCACTAGTTAGACCCTTTTTCCTATGTAAATAAACACTTAGACATGTCATATATGCAAGTAATTTTGATTTATGTAGAATACTTCTAAGTCATTTTTCTTTCCAAAAAGAGGAATTGGGGCAAAAAAAAAAAACAATTGCATATGCTTTCATTAGTTTTATAAAAAATTGGGACTAGTTGAAGACCTTCCTCATCTCCCTTAGGTCATTTCCAACCCATAACTCCAAAATGTAGTAAATTTCACTTTAAAATGCAAGTTTTATAATAATTTTACTCCAACCTATTACTCTATTTTAGAAAAAATATAAATTTGATGCCCAAACTTTTTGATTTTTTCTATTTGAATATCTAATTATTATTATTATTATTATTATTATTATTATTTTGCAACCAAATGTTCGAATTTTAGAAAAAGATATTAAACAATTGCATCCGACCGATTTGATGTTGAATGTATGCTTAGTCAGATTAAATGACCTCCACTTTTATTCCACATATGCTATCTTTTGGGTTGACAAAATTGCCCCCAACCTATGTCTAATAATTATACAACATATACATTTGGATCCTTATAATTATTTTTCTTTCACCTATACCCTTTTTTTCTCTTGCCCTTATTAGATATTTTGTTTTTTATTTTTTAAAAAAAGTTACTATTTACGAAAATTATTCATTGCTACTAAAACAAAACCATCTATCACCTTAAAAAAACCAATTCTTTCATTGCTCTTTTACGACAGTAGACACAATGGTAATGTTAGTGGTGGTGAAGAAGGTTTCTTGAGAATGGGTAAGCGAAAAAATATTGAACCAAAGAAAAAAAGGCTATAAAAAGAAGAATACTTGCTTCTTCTTCTTCCTCCTCCTCTTTTTTTTTTTTTTTTTTTTTTTTTTTTTTTTTGCAATAAAAAATTTCAAATTTTAATAATCACTTTTCATAGATCAAAGGTTAAGCAACATTTACTCCAAAACTTAATATATGTACACCTCAAAACCAACATTAAATTGTCTTCAATTGCACAACTGAGATTTCTCAATCTCTCATATGAAAATATATGAACTATAACCAAAAATCAATTCTTTTATTGCTCTCTTACAGCGGTTAACATGGTGGTGAAGAAGGTTACTTAGAAATTGGTAAGAACCAAAAAAAAATTGAACTAGAAAAATAGAGATTGCAAAAAAATTGTTGCTTCTTCTTTCTTGTCCTCTCCTTTTTCTGCTACTTGCAACCAAAAAAAAATCTCAACTTTTAACAATCACTTTTCATAGATAAAAAACTTAGCAACATGTACTTCAAAATCCCAATATATATATATATGTAAACCAACATTCAATTATCTCCAACTAGTTAGCTCCAATTTGCTCAATCTCCCATACAAAATACATTGTTGAGAAAAAAACTCACTTGGATGTCTTAGCCAATTATGCTGATGATTAGCTAGTATTCTTGTGGACTTGCAATGCTGACTTTAACAATAGATCTAGATTTGATTTTTGTCAGTAGCCATAAAAAATGGGTTCATTTAAACCATAGAGGATTGACGGAAAATAAATTTTTAATTGAATAGAGGATTAATGAGATTAAAAAAGTCTTTGATTATTTAGGTCTCTATTTTTTCTTGTTTATATGTTAATTAACCATAGGAAGAAGAAGAAGAATGTGGTGTAAAAAAAGAAAAACAAAATGGAGCAGAATATATAGAAGACGAAGAAGATTTTTTTAATTTTTTCAAGAAGAAGAAGAAGAAGAAGAAGAAGAAGAAGAAGGTGGTGATGGAGATGACAGTGTAGAAGAAGAATAAGGTGGTGGTTGAGGCTATTTTTGTCTTACCACAGCTTCTAATAAGGTTATTTCAGTCTTTTACTTCAGATGGCAAAGTTGGCAAGTTACATGACATATGAGTTGAAAAAAGTGGACCCTATTTAAGCTGACTAAGTATACAATCAGCATTAAATCGGCTGAATACACTTGATTGATATATTTTTTAAAGTTAAAGCACTTAATTAAAAAGAAAAGAGGGTTAGACACTCAAATAGAAAAAATTGAAATGTTCATATACCAAATTTATAACATTTTCCTCTATTTTTAACTCAAAAAGAATATTCTCTATATATTTCTTTTCATATCTCATTTTATATTTCCTCTTATAAATGTTATATTATTTATACATTCATTACATTACACTCATATTTATATTATTTCACATATTTATCCAATAAAAATATATTTTATTATTTAATAATTTTTTTTAAAAAAAGCATATTAGTTATTTTTACTAATTTATTTATATTTTTTATTTTACATATTTATTTTTTATAATAAATATTTTTTTCTAATTTCAAAAAAAGTTATTTAAAAATAATAATTATAAATTTTAAAAAATAATAAATAATCCACTCAAAATGCAGTGGATGAATAGTCCACTTTATTTGCATATGGACTGCTACATTGGACTATCTCACGAGCATCATTCACTACAAACGCTGCTCAGTTGGAGATGGCCTTACTCCACCAATATGATGTTAAAGGAACATAAAAGAAAGAACCACAATGTAGTCAACCACAAAACACAAGGCACCATAATGTAGACAACAACAAAAAACAAGGCACCAAAGATATAAAGAATAAGAAAATGCATTTTCATGTTCAAGAACAATAAATAAAAAATGCAGGTTTTAAAGAAATAGAAAATTAAAGAAAGCAAGAAATAGAGAAAGTTTAGCAAATGGGTTTTCTTGGTTTTTGGAGAGAGAGAGGTACCAAGGCTATGGATTTTGAAGATCAGCAACACGCCTTCCTATTTCAAATACATCCTTTGAAGCCCTCCTTCCTTTCTACCATGTTTACCTATCTTCTCAGAGTACTTATATGCTAGTTGCCAACCACCTCCAAAACCAATCTTGCCACAATATTAAAGAGGTTGCTATTATTTATTTATTTTAAATCCATTTTTTTTCTATCAATTTGACCATTGGTGGCATGATTAGGGATCTGATACAACCCGCTAGTTATCTAACAACTAGGATTTATAACAATCTATTAGAACCGTTGTCTAAAGATCTATCTAGTATAAACTAAAGAAAATTAGCAATACTAGTTATCTATTAACTAGGATTTCTAATTATCAAGGTTGAATTGCCATACGCTCGAAGTAAATTCAGAAAATAGCTCTCGTAAGAATTCAAGGAAATTCAATTATGAATTTGAATAAAATCAATCAACTTCTGAAAATAATAATATTGATACAAGTATTTATAGACTTATAATCCTAACCCCAAACTAACTCTGAAATGAACCAATTCCATATAGGAATATGTAATTAACTCCTAAATAAACAAAAATCCTAATTAGAAAAGAAAACATAAAGAAATTCCTAATTAAACTAAAATTACAATTCATTAAGACACGGGCGTGTCTGAGCTATAAAAATTTTAGCAAATTGGCAGACTCCAACATGGCTTGGCACACGGCTTCTTCCACGGGCGTATTTCGATAGTGCCTTAGATCCCAACATATAACACGGCTTCATACATGGGTATGTCTCAGACCATGTCAACGACTTAATGACACTTCAGAAATAAGCACGGGCGTGTCTTAAAACACGACCTAGAACACGGGCGTATAAGAACCTGTGTTTGTCTCGGGACATTTTATGAACTTGCAATACGGCCATGCAAACACACATATGGGCATATATCGACTTGATCATAACTAAGCAAATTGATTAGCTTAGTTTTCACTAGATCATCTCCTTTTTGTTCCATAGGCTCGAGACTCTTTTGTACAAGTTCTTTAGCAGCATCTTCCATCCTCTTAGCTCCTGATCTTGTGATTGGTCCTCTATCATAATTCAAAGGATTTGAATTTGATGTCATGTCTATATGTTCATATGCATCACTCCCCCCTTCCTCGAAAGGATTCGCCCTCGAATCTTTACCTTCATAATCAAAAGGAAGAAGGCCAGATATATTAAATATTACAGAAACATTATACTCACCTGGGAGATCTAATTTGTAGGCATTGTCATTGACTCTTGCCATAACTTGAAATAGTCCATCTCCTCTAGGATTTAGCTTAGATCTCCTTTGAGTAGGATACCTTTCCTTGCACAAATATAACCAAACCCAATCTTCAGGCTCAAAAACTAACTACTTGCATCCTCTATTCATTTGATTCGCCACTTGTTGATTTCACCTCTCAATATTTTGCCTTACCTTTTCTTGTAAATTGTGCACAAAATCTGCCTTTCAAACACCATCTAAATTAACTTGCTCACTCACAAGTAAATGTGATAGATCCAATGGTGTTAAATGATTAAAACCATACATAATTTCAAAAGGCGAATAATGTGTAGATGAATGCATAACCCTATTATATGCAAACTCTACATGAGGCAAAATCTCATCCCATGATTTCACATTCTTCTTAATTATAGCACATATGAGTTATCCTAAGGTTCCATTCACAACTTTAGTTTGACCATCAGTTTGTGGATGATATACAGTACTAAATGACAACTTGGTTCCTAATTTCGCCCATAAGGTCTTCCAAAAATAGGATAAAAATTTAGTATTTCTATCACTCACAATAGTTGTAGGTATACCATGCGAATGCACTATATTCTTAAAGAACAAATCAGCAATATGCAATGCATCATCAGTTTTATGACATGGAATAAAATGTGCTATTTTAGAAAACCTATCAACAACCACATATATGCTATCATTACTATGCCTAGTCCTAGGTAGTCCAAGTATAAAATCCATAGATATATCTACCCAAGGTGATTATGGAACAGGCAATAGTGTATATAAACTATGCGGATGTACTTTAGACTTAGCTTGCAAATATGTAATACAATTATCACAATACTTAGATACATCAGATTTCATGTTAGGCCAAAAGAAGTGCTCATGTAAAACATCTAATGTCTTAGCTATGCTAAAGTGTCCAATCAAACCTCCCTCGCGTGCCTCCTTAATTATCAACAAATGCAATGAACATCTAGGCATACAAAGTTGATTTAAACGAAACAAACACCCATCATACCTATAAAACTTGTCAAAGGTGGTTATCTCACATGCATTATATACATTGATAAAATCAAGATCATGTGCATACAATTCTTTAATATGCTCAAAACCAAGAAATTTAGCATCTAAAGTGTTAAGTAAAATGTACCACCTTGATAATGCATCAGCCACAATGTTTTCCTTGCCTTGTTTATATTTGATAACATAAGGAAAAGACTCAAGAAACTCACTCCACTTAGCATGTCTTTTGTTGAGCTTATTCTTTCCCTTCAAATGCTACAAACTCTCATAGTCAGTATGGATAACAAACTCCTTAGATAGTAGGTAATGTTGCCATGTTTCCAATATTCTTACTAAGGCATACATCTCCTAATCATATGTGGGGTAATTAAGTACTACGCCACTTAATTTCTCATTAAAATATACAATTGGCTTACCCTATTGCATTAGAACAGCTCTAATTCCCACTCTAAAAGTATCACATTCAATCTTAAATGTTTTATCAAAGTTAGGAAAAACAAGAATATGTGTTGAAATTAATTTAGATTTCAACATGTTAAAAGCATCCTCTTGTTCCTTTCCCTACATAAATCCAACATTTTTTTTTAATTACTTCTATCAAAGGGGAATCTATGCTAGAAAAATTATGCACAAAGCGTCTATAAAATCTAGCTAAACTATGGAAACTATAAACATCCCCGACATTCCTAGGTGTAGGCCAAGTTTCAATAGCATTAACCTTATTATGATCCACCTCTATACCATGCTCACTAACAACATATCCTAAAAATATAACTTTAGGCACACAAAATGAACTTTTAGCAAGCTTAGCATATAACTTTTACGCTTGTAAAACACTAAATTAGATTTAACATTCATAATATGGTCCTCTAGTGATTTACTATACACAAGTATATTATCAAATTATACAACAACAAACTTACCTATAAAATCCCTCAAAACATGATTCATTAAATGCATGAATATACTAGGAGAATTAGTTAAACCAAATGGCATGACTAACCACTCATATAACCTATATTTTGTTTTAAAGGCAGTTTTCTATTCATCACCTATTTTCATTCTAATTTGATGATACCCAGCTATTAAATCAATTTTAGAAAATATACATGCACCATGTAATTCATCTAATATGTCACCTAAACGAGGTATAGGATGGAGATACTTTATAGTGATTTTGTTGACGGCGCGACAATCAACACACATACGCCATGTTCCATCCTTCTTAGGCACTAGTAGTATGGATACAGCACATGGGCTCATACTTTCTCTAATCAACCCTTTAGACAATAACTCATCCACTTGATATTATAATTCCTTTGTCTCTTCAGGGTTACTCCTATAGGCTGGTCTGTTTGGAATTTGTACTCCAGAAATAAAATGAATTTGATATTCTATCCCTCTTAATGGTGGCAAACCATCAAGCATAGATTTGGGAAATAATTCCTCAAATTCCTACAACAATACTCGAAAAGAACTAGGTAGAGAAGAGAGACTTGGGCTAGTGTCAAAAGTTAAACATGCATCTTTAAATACCAATAGTATTATAGGTTGCTTGCTTAGATAAGCCTTTATAATCTTACCCTTTTTAGTAAAGAAATTACCTTTTACCTATTTTTTTACCACTCTTTGCACACTATTCTCTCCTTTTGCATGCGTAATCTCACTATTTTTACTCTCTCTGGACATCCCCTCTATTTTCTCTCCTTTTTCCTCTCTTTCCTCATGCCTCTCTTAGCTTTTCTTATAACTCTCCATATGCTGGTGCACCTTTTCTTTTTCATGTGCACTCTCACATTCACTCAAACTTTTCTGATCTTTATATGCTTCTTTAGGTGATATATATAGCAAATTGATAGTCCTACCATTCATCTTAAATGAATATTTGTTAGTAAAACCATCATGTATTACTCACCTATTATATTGCTATGGACATCCTAATAATATATGACTAGCTTGCATAGGAACTACATCACATAACACCTCATCACAATAACGTCCAATAGAGAATGTAATCAATGCTTGCCTAGTGAACTTAATATTCCTATTTTTATTCACCCATTGTAATCTATAAGGTCTAGGATATTTAGTTGTTTTAATGCCTAATTTATCAACTAAAGTAGCATTAACAACATTAGCACAACTCCCACTATCTATAATCATACTACAAAATTTATCATATATCATTCATTAAGTATAAAAGATGTTTTCACGTTGTACCTCTTCCTCCTTAGCTTTTATGTTTAAGGTACGCCTAGTAACTAAAGTGTAAATTGGTCCTTATGAGGCTAATTCCTCCTCCACATCAGATGCATCCTCCAATAGTGGCATGTCAATCAGATCATCATCATCATCTTCCTCACTTACCACCTCCCCATTACGTAGGGTCATGATCTTGGCATTGGGACATTGTACAGCCCTATGCCCATACCCCAAACATCTAAAGCACTAAATATTCCTTGACTTACCTTTGGATTTGTCATCTTTAAGTTGTGTCTTTGGTGTAGTAACACCATTGCTTTTACTTGGCTCAAATTTGCCCTTACTTGCACTTGTTTCTCCTCCCTTGTCCTTCCAATTCGATTTCCATGTAGTTGTAGGAGTCGAATTTGTTTTGGTTTTCAGCTTTAATTGCTTTTCGACCTTGATTGCCATATGTACCATGTCCTCTAAATCTATATAGTGATGCAATTCAATAGGGTTAGTAATTTAATGATTCAAACCTGATAGAAAATGTGCAATGGTAGCTTCTCTATCCTCCTCAATGTTAGCTCGAATCATGGCCATCTCCATCTCTTGGTAATATTCTTCAACACTTCTAGAGCCTTAGTTTAAACTTTGTAACCTGTTAGACACCTCTCTATAATAGTGTTGAGGTACAAATCTCTTCCTCATTATGGTTTTCATCTCAAACCATGAGGTAACCGGTTCTTCTTCACTTCTATGCCTAATGGAGGTAAATTGATCGTACCACACACTAATATAGTCAGTGAACTCCACAACGACCAATTTTATCTTTTTCTCTTTGGTATAATTATGGAACTCGAACATATGTTCAACCTTTTTTTCCCACTCTAAGTACGTCTCCAGATCACTCTTCCCTTGGAAAGCTAGAATCTTTATCTTGATTGATCCTAAATTTCCATCTTTGGTTTTGCCTTTATTAGCACGTGTTGATCCTTCTTCGGCTGCCTCCTCTTCTAGATCATTAAAGAGAATGTGTTGGGTCTCCCTTGCTCAGATAGGGGTACCTATCTTCAACCTTTTCAATCATTTATGGACCTTTTAATTTTCACTCCTCATATCTTCTTGTTGAATCAACATCTTCTGCAACATTGCTTGTATTGCATCTAATGTAAGCTTTTCCTTTATATTAATGATGTAAATCTGAAACATAATTTAAAGAAAGATCCTATTGTAACACTCCCTCACATGTTTCTCTTAATTTAATTAGAAACTCTCTAACGTACTTACAATTAAACACACACAAAGAATTTCCTTTTGAGTTCTTAATTGAGCTAAACTCTTACTACTTCTGAGAGAATTACAAATCAGACTAGATAATTAAAGCTATTAGTAAAAGAAAGGCTAAAAGATGTAAGTATAGTACTATTTTGGGTGATTTCGGGTATGTCTAAAATTTGGGGTCTGTTTATGCATGAATTTTGGTGTATTTTGGATGATTAACAGATAGAAAGAAGGGGTTAAAGATGTAGAATGATGTAGGGTAGGTAGATGAAAAAATAAGGCAAAGGTATGCAATTTGGATGTGTTTTCAAGGGATAGAATGCTTACCCATAAATTTTGTTGATGCAACGGGTGATGGTTGATGCGGCTTCCTTGATGTTTGTTGGGGCTGAAATCACTTGATGATCGTGATGATGTCGATTTCTTTCTTTTTTTTATTATTACACAAATACTACACTTGGAATACATAGCTTATACTAGAGACAAAGCTTTGATACCAAACTGATACAACCTACTAGTTATCTAACAACTAGGATTTGTAACAATCTATTAAAATCGTTGCCCAAAGATCTATCTAGCATAAACAAAAGGGAATTAGCAATACTAGTTATCTATCAACTAGGATCTCTAATTATCAAGATTGAATTGCCACACGCTTGAAGTAAATTCAGAAAATAGCTCTCACAAGAACTCAAAAAAATTCAATTATGAATTTGAATAAAATCAATCAACTTTTAAAAATAATAATGTTGATATAAGTATTTATAGACTTGTAATCCTAACCCTAAACTAACTTTGAAATAAACCAATTCCATATAGGATATGTAATTAACTCTTAAATAAACAAAAATCCTAATTAGAAAAGAAAATATAAAGAAATTCCTAATTAGACTGAAATTACAATTCATCGAGATATGGGAATGTCTAAAGGCCACACGGGCATGTCTGAGCTACGAGAATTTTAACAAATTGTCAGACTCTAACATGGCTTGGCACACAACTTCTTCCATGGGCATGTTTCGATGGCGCCTCAAATCCCAGCATGTAACATGGCTTCATACAAGGGCCTGTCTCAGACCGTGTCAATGACTTGATGATGCTACGAAAATAAGTACGGGCGTTTCTTAGAACATGACCTAGAACATAGGCGTGTAAGAACCTGTGTTTGTCTCAGGACATTTTACAAACTTGCAACACGGCCGTGCAAACACATACACGGGTGTGTATCGACTTGATCATAACTAAGTAAATTGATTAACTTAGTTTCCACTAAATCATCTTCTTTTTGTTCCATAGGCTCGAGACTCTTTTGCAGAAGTTCTTTAGCAGCATCTTTCATCTTTTTAGCTCGTGATCTTGTGATTGGTCCTTTGTCACAATTCAAAGGATTTGAATTTGATGTCATGTCTATACGTCTATATGCATCAGGATCCTTAGTTCTATGTCACTCTTGTGTTAATAGGTGACACTTTGTTTGCAGGTCAATGGTTAAATGAATTCAAAATAATCATATATCTATGAAAAATAAGGTTGTAGCAGTGTTTTTCATATGCTTAATTTTTGGATTTTCGGCTTTTGTGAGGGTATTAGTAGATATGTTGTCGACTCTTTATAAGACATTCAATGTTCAGGGAACTAAGAAGACTAGGAAATTTTTTTAGACGAGTTCTTCCTAGGTCTTGTTATTATTCAGTTGTAGCATTATTATGTTAATATTATCATTATAATTTCTTATATATACTTCTTTATCTATCTTATTCCCTATCGGGAGTTGGCCAAAATTATAAATACAAAAAGAGAATATTTGGAAAAAAAAAGGTATTATGTTTCTTCTCAGAGTACTCAAAGCAAATGCAATTGCTTTTTTTTTTTCCTCTAATTCCTCTTTTGGGGATGAAGAATGAGTTAGGGGTATTTTAGACAAATCAAATTACTTGCATACATGACATGTCTAAGTGTCTGTTTATATAGGAAAAATGGGTCCTACTAGTGCTTAGTTAACACTGAAGCCACCATTCACCAGTTAGAAGCACTTAAATGAGATAAAAATAGAGTTTAAACACTTGATTTTTCTAGGAAGGGAAAAGGTGCATTTAAGCTCTTCATGTTTGGTCCAAAATTAAATAGGACATCAAAATTTTTTTAGCTTAAATCAACTCCTAATGTTGTCAAATTAGATCAAATGAATACAACCCTTTAATACCGTTACAAAAAAAAGTTAGAGGGCACAAGTGGGGCCATCCTTTTTTTCATTGTTCTTCTTCTTTATAGGCTAAGTGGCAAAATTCTTTGTCAACAAAAACCATGACCACCACTATAAAAATAGATCTAAAATTTGACAATATTTGCATCCAAAATATTAATTTTACCCAACAACATCAACAAATTAAGGTTTCACTTCCCTTAAATAACAAGTTTCTCTCATAACAAAAGATCTTCAAGCTTTAGCTCAATTTTGACAATACTGTTAATTTTGGCTTCAAATTAGGCCTCATGTCCTTCCTTACCCTGTTCCTATTTATCGAAATATGCTCCTTCTTCCGACTCTTAATCAGTGGTGTGTGTGCCCTACTGTTACTTATGTTCTTGTACCCTCACTTCTTCATCATTGATCATTTTGTCCCTTTCTCTCTTCTTCTTCCATTATTTCACTTTTTTTCTTCCACTTTTCCAAATCTTTGTTCTTTCCTTTCATATTATCAATCCCACTATCATTTCCTTCAACGGAAATCACTATAGCTACAACTGCTAGAGCACCATCATCTTCTTTTCCTTAAACCCTCACGGTGTCATTTTCCGAATAATAAGCTCTGAAACTGCTTTCCGTGAAATTTTTATCTCTCTGGCTAAATTGCAATTGGTATTTTCATCGATCATTATCATTTCACTCTTCTTGCTTATGTTGCAACTTTTTCTCATCTCCTTGTTCTTGTTTTGGTTGTTGTTGTTCTTTGTCCTTTTTATGTCATTATTTCCATTGTTCTTGTAGTTGAATGAGGGTTATGTAACAGTGATGGAGATTAAAGGAAATGAAGAAGAGGATGATGGTAAAGAAAAGAAGTGGCGAAGGTAGAATTAGAGGTGTTTAGTGGGAGGCAACATTGAAGAAGGTGGCATAGGTAATGTCAATAGAGATGCTTTTGGATGGTTACAACTTGGTATAATATGTACTCGCCTACTGATTTTATGAAATTTCTTTTTTTTTTTTAGACTTCCATTATGTGAGGAAATTAAAAGTCTTTAATATTAAGGTGTAGTTCTCTTTGGTTTTCCTTATGTTAGTTTTCAATATTCTTGAAGTGTGATTATATTAAGATGAAGAAATATAAAGAAGAAAAAGTAGAATGAGAAAAGGAAGGACATGCCTATGAATTCAAAGGCCCCACTCACAACCCTTAAATTTTAATTGTGTTACATTAGACCCTTATATTTTTAGTTTTTAGTTTTTATTTAAATGTATTTAAAGTAAAAAAAAATATATATTTTTTATTTCCAACTAATAAAAACTTTATTTTATTTTTATGTTAAAGAATATTTTTACTAATAATTAAGTATAGTAAAAAATATAATCTTTATTTTAAAATTTGTTTAAAATATTAAAAATTAAACAAAATTTTAAAATAATATTAAAAATATTTTTTACATTTTTGATATTTAGTGTGCTTAAAAAATTTATTTTATGGTGAGTTAAAGATGATTTCAATTATTTTTATACTACTTGGTATTTTTTATTGTAAATAGAATTAGCATTGTAATTATTAGTGTTAAAATATTTTATTATGTATCGTAGGCAGTCATATTTATATTTTATGAACTCATATTGATGGAAATCAAAAAATTCATATTTGATATTTAAGGGTTAGAAGAGAGGTATCAAACTGAAAATTTCTAGTTTATAAAGCAAAATTTTACCATTATATTAGACACTCGATACTTAATTAATATTTATTCGTACTTTATTAACTTTATTAATGTATATTAAATATTATTAAGTATACAAATATTTTTTAAAAAACTAAGATTTAAAAGTTAATATTTTTGTTAAAATTTTTAATATGCTTAAAATATTTTTTTTCAAAATAAAAAGTATGAATTTTTTAGTATACTTGATTATTATTAAAACATTATTTATCTAATAATAATAAAACAATAAAATAATAAAATTTACTAATTTGAATTAAGGATATTTTACCTTTAAACTAATATGTTTAAATAAAAATAAAAATAGTTGCTTTTAATTTATTTAATTGGTTAGATTATTATTTAATGGAAAACATACAACATGTTTATAAGTTTTTTAATTATATTAAAACGATAAAAAAAATTGAAAGTATAGTAATTTGATTTTTAAAAATAAGTTTAGGGAGAAAATTTTAAAAGAAGTCTTTAATACATACACAAATAAAAGTATGAGGGCTTGATATAATACAATTGAAGTTTAAGGGTTTAATTAAAAGTTCAAGGGCTTAAATATAGGTTTTGCCTTTTTTTTTTAATGTGCTTTTCAGATTTTTGGTTTTTGGTATAAACAAATAGATAACTATTGTTCTTTCATATAATTGATTTGAATTTTACTCTACTATGTGCACCTAATGGGTGAAGTTAAAGATGACGACGGTTATAGGGAGGAGTTACTCGACTACAAGAGGAAGACGAGAAAGCCCTGATTTTGTCTCTGCTAAGGCAACATATTCAGCTAAAAGGTTTGTTTCTTTCTTATTTTTTCATTTCAAGGTTTTCTCCTTTTTTTAATTTCAAGAATTGCTAATTAATGTATTTGTTAGTTATTAGCTTTTGGTTTATAGTTAATTTTGTAAAAATAAATGAATGGTTATTGGTATTTTTTAAGGGTTTTGTTTTTTTGTTTTTTATTCAAAGCCATCAAATGTGAAAAAATAATTTAATAAAAAGGGATGGAGATTGACCATTGGATATGGATCATTAGACAAGGGTTTGGAATGGTAGAAATTGACTACTATCAAATTTATAGCTTTCTTCTCAATGAGAAAATGAGTTGTAGCTTAATGGAAAAATCTTTTGGATTTTTGAATATATATAAGTAGTGTATATATAAATAATAATTTGAATGTCAGTTGGTGGAGTTGTTTGTTGGTGAATATCATCCATCGGAGAGGAAAAATATGGGACAACTATTGTGACTCATTTTTTCTTTTGTTTGTTCTTTACGATTTTGCCTTTTCAGATCTATGTATTCTTTGTGATGTCTAATGCATAGGCTTAAAATGAGTTTTTTTTTTAATTGGCTTGATTTTTACTATGATTTCTTTTTCTGGAGTACAATTTTTTGTATTTAAAAAAATTTTTGAAGAAAAATTGTCTTCTTTTTATACTTGATTTCATATTCTCATATCTTTAGATCTCTTTAATGTTGAGATGATGTTGGTGGTTTAGTTAGAATGAGTAGGCTTTTTGGTTTTAAAAGATGATTAATTTTAAAAAAAATCATGTGGTTGCCTTCCTCCAATTCAGCTCTCTCCCATAAGTTGTTGTGTTTTCCTTCTTTGCATGTTATTTATTATTGAAAAAATAGTTTTGAAATTTGGTCTAAGTCATTTTCTTTCCCAGAATAATAAAAGAGAAACAAAATCCATGTGGTGGTTTTTTCTTTAGGTAACTTGCTATGTGCATTTCTTTTGCATTGCATGTGCAGTTGTGTGCCCTTTCGAAGTTATTCATATGAAATTTGCATCAACTTTTAGTTTTTTTTTAACTTAAATGGGGGTTTGGGTATAGTTTTATTAGAAAAATTAAAGCTTCTTATTAAGGGCCAACAATTAGCCCAGCAACAGAACTCAGTCAAAGTGGTTCCCTTTGACCAGGTCTACAAGCATTTTACACATGGGAAAATGAGGAAAGCAGAGTAGATAAAATAAGAATAGCTGTCAATTTTTTTTAAATTTGATATTCTTCACTTGCTGTTATTTTATCTTATCTTTTTAAATTATCTGATTTGATCTTAGTTAGAGAGTCAGTTGCTTATTTTCTGAAGTCATTTATGCTTGTAATCAATATAAGAATAAGCTGAATGGCAGGAATAAAGCAAGCATTATTTCTTTAAAAAAAATTGAGTGTTGAGATTGAAGAGTTCTCTCTTAATGCTCTTATTTTTATTACTTTCAAAATAGGTCAGTAAGGAAGAAAAACTAATAGACATCATTTGCAGGCTGAGTTAGTTTCTGACTTTAGTTTGCAAAGGTCCGTAACCAGATCTCAGTCTAGGGCCTATAATAGTTTGGTATCAAAGCAGGCTGAGATAGGAGAACCTCGTACACTTCAGTAGCAACTTAAGGCCTTTATGACTATGTATCGAGAAGATCGTGCCAGAGATAGGGAAGAAAGAGAAAGAGAAAGAGACAGGGCTGCTTCTGAGGCAAAACAAAGTGAAGTGACATCTCAACTGGAAGAACTCTCTCAAGATTTATAAGCAACTCGAATAGGCACCAGGGAGATAGGAAAGAGGAACAACACTTGTCATCGAGAGCAAAGGGCATGAGAAGAATACCGAGATGGAGGAAACTTTATCCCAAAATACTCCAAACTCGATTTTCCCCGTTATGAGGGCACTTCTGACCCCTTAGGGTGGTTAAATCGCTACGAACATTTCTTCCGTCACCAGCGAACAGCAGCAGAAGAGAGAGTGGGATTGGCATCCTTCCATTTGGAAGGAGATGCTCAGCTGTGGTTTCTCAAGTTGGAGAGGGATTGACCACACATTTCTTAGGAGGATTTCAAGCAAGTTGCAACCTTCATTTTGGGCCCCCGATTCGAAGTAATGAATTGGGAGAGCTATCTAAGATACGTCAAACAAGTACAGTGGAGGACTATCAAAGGCGCTTTGAACAGCTTGCTGCACGTGTCAGCACCCTCAACCGAGAACAGGAGGTTGAAATCTTCATTAGTGGATTGAAGGAAACAATATTAGTAGAGGTGGAGCTGCAGCATCCTCAAGATTTGACGAGTGCTATGAGTCTAGCCTGATTATATAAACATCAAGGAAGTAGATACCGGGAAGAATCAGGTGGTCAGCGAAGGGGCACCTCTTTTGCAGCCCCTCGAACACCTTTTGTAAAGTGGCTTAATATGGCAGAGATGGAGGAAAGAAGGGAAAAGGGTCTTTGTTACAATTGTGATGAGCCTTACACAATGGGTCATCAATGTAATAGACTTTTTTGGTTGGAAGGATTGGATGAAAGACAACTTGAAGTAGAGAGTCGGATTGAAGAAGGAGAGAAGCCAGAAATTTTCATTCATGCTATAACAGGAATACAAAAATCCCAAACTATGCAGGTGAAGGGAATTGTAGATGGGAAGCCTTTATTAATCCTAATTGATTCCGGAAGCACTTATAGCTTCGTGGATAAAGCTATGGTAGATCAGATGGGTGTAAATGTAGAATTAAGGGCTGATTTAAGGGTGACAATGGCAAATGGAGAGAGGTTATGCAGTCCAGGAGTATGCCGCTCACTTCTAATATAGCTAGGTCCACAAACCTTTTTCTTTGATTTATTTTTATTACCTCTTTGTGGATTCAATGCAGTGCTGGGGGTAAATTGGTTAAAGACACTTGGACCTATTTATTGGAATTTTGCAACAATGGAGATGCAATTCTGTTGGAAAAATAAAAAAATTGAATTATGTGGCATTAAGGAGTGCAATTCCCTTACAACTCCTTCTCTCTCATTAGCACTAGTAGATGTGGATCGGGATCTTGAACTAAAAAGAGTCCTGGCAAAATTCTAAGACTTGTTAAAGGCACCAGCAGGGCTACCTCCTTCCTGCAAGTGTGATCATCGCATTGCTTTGGAACCAAGGGTTGGGCCTATAGCTGTCCGCCCATACCGTTATCCACATGGGCAGAAAGATGAAATTGAAAGGTAGTGTGAGGAGATGCTTGAAAAAGGGATTATCCGCCCCAGTCACTCCCCCTTTTCTTCTCCAGTTTTGTTGGTTAAGAAGGCCGATGATTCATGGAGGTTTTATGTCGATTACAGAGTCTTGAACTCCAAGACCATCAAGGATAAATTTCCAATCCCAGTAATTGATGAACTACTAGAAGAATTACATGGGGCTCATTTCTTTTCAAAGCTGGATTTATCTTCTGAATATCATCAAGTTAGAATGCGGGAAGCTGATGTGGAGAAGACAGCTTTTCGCACTCATCATGGCCATTTTGAATTTTTAGTCATGCCTTTCGGTCTAACCAATACCCCTTCAACCTTTCAAGCTCTTATGAACGAGGTGTTTAAGCAATTTTTGCGCAGGTTTATCTTAATATTCTTTGACGACATATTAATTTATAGTCGTACTTGGGTAGAACATATCCAGCATCTTCGACTTGTGTTCAATTTATTAAGGCATCACTATTTACTTTTGAAGCATTCGAAATGTTTATTTGCATAAACTTAAGTTTCTTACTTGGGGCATGTAATTTCATCTGGTGGAGTATGAGTAGATCCTCAAAAGGTGGCAGCCATGCTGCAATGGACATAACCAATGACTGTTCGAGCTTTGTGAGGTTTTTTGGGTCTCACTGAGTACTACAGGAAATTTGTACAGAATTATGGCAAGATTGCTGGCCCGTTAACAGCTATGTTACACAAGAACTCCTTTATCTGGACCTCAAATTCACTAGCTGCCTTTGAAGCGCTTAAACTGGCTATGACTTAAATGCCAGTCCTCGCTTTTCCTGACTTTGGAAAACCCTTTTATAGTTGAATGTGATACTTCAAAATCTGGAATAGGAGCTGTCTTACAACAGAAAGGTCGGCTAATTGCATTTTTTAGCCGTCCCTTAGCTAAACATCACCAACACCTACCTGCATATGAGAAGGAATTGATTGGCTTAGCTAAATCTGTTCGACACTAGAGGACCTACTTGTGGGGGCAATCATTCATAATCAAGACAGATCATTATAGCCTTAAATTTCTTTTAGAGCAGCATATTGTGACCTCTCCACAGTAGCACTGGGTCAGCAAGCTTATGGAGTTTGACTTCAAAGTTGAATATAGGTTTGAGAGAGAAAATATAGTTGCTGATGCTCTTTCCTAGAGAGATAAGGATAAGGGTGTCTTAACAGCAATTTCAGTGACACAACTGGGTTTCTTTGATGCAGTTCGAATAGAAATCACTAACTCACCAGAATTACAGCAATTGGTGGGGAATATTGATGTGTACTAATCCACAAGCGTACAGAATTGTATCAAGTAGTAAATAAAGATATCATCCTACAGAGATTTGAAGTTGAACACTGTAGTAATCACAATGTTTAATTGTTTAGACAATGAAATAGAGTTTGGAATTTAAAAAAAAACTAAATTAAGAAAAGTAAAAAACATAAATTTAATGCAAATTTTAAAAGCTAAGGTTCCTTATTCTTAATTGACCATTTCAAAGGATTGATTACACAATTAGGTCTACACTAGTTTTAATTCATTTTAAAGGGATCTTAAAACCTATAGATTTTCCTCTCAGATAAACCTATAATTAATTGGAGATTAATCAACACTAAGTTAACCAGCTCTCACCAACCTAATGCCTTTTAATACCAATTTTAAACACAACCTTTAATCAATATTGATTCACTTAATTATCTCTCAACTAACTAAGCAATTAATAGGTCATTGCCATTTCCTACAGAACCTATCTCTCGATCAAGCCCATAGTGTCAATTCAATTCTAGGTTGATCAGTTCTAAAATGACATTAAGCACAACAACAACCAATAAATTAAATCTAGCAACCTAACATAATCACAATAAGCACATTGTCAATTCAGAATAAGAACCCTAGAAAAGATCTAACTACTCATGTTAAAGAAAAAAGAAAACAAATAAGAAATAAAAACAATTCTGAACATAATTAAATAAATAAAAGAGTGATATAAGAAAAACCCATTTTCAATGATATCAAGAAGCCTTGCTCTTCTAACTTCAAGCCAAGTATCACTTTTACTATGAACTAAATAAATAAAAGTGAAAATGTAATCTGAAATAGAAGCTAAAGAAAAATGGGAACAAGCCCAAAATAAGAAATAAAGTAGAATCCAAAAACAAGAACAACCCTTAAATGAACATGAAATGATCCTATTTATAGACCCAAAGACCTAGTGAGAAAGGTAATCTAACCCCTCTCAAACTCTATCTAATCAAAGGATAAAAGATAAGTCCCTTTCTATCTAATCTTCAGATGAAAATTATCATCTTGTGGCTGTCACATAAGTCAGGCATAGGTGCATAAGAAAATGGCATGGCTGCGCAAGAGACAACTTGTTGCTGATCTTTGTGTCTGGCACGGCCGTGCTCGATTTTGGCATGGCCGTGTCACCCTGTAACTTGGCATAAACAACTCTTAGGCATGGCCATGCAATAAACAAGCATGGCCATGCTCATCCCCAATGTAGATAAGTCTTTATCTTGAGTCTTTAACCTATCCAAACTTCAAGGATTGATCCAATCTTCATCCCAATGCATCCTACAAAACAAAATACAAAAGAAATTATCTAAAAACAACTAAATCCTACTAATTAAGATAAAATAACAAAATAAACTAGATTAACTAAAAAACTAACTAACAATGCAACTACTAAGCCTAAGATACAATAAAATAGAGTGCTTAAAATATGTATTTTTCACACTCATCAAATATCACTGCAGGAAATGAAGACAGTAATTGGTCATATCGTGATGGGCTGATTTTTTTTAAAGAGAAGGTTTATCTACCTGCTTCTTCTTCTCTTCCTCAGGCCATTATTTCAACAGTCCATGCTCAGTGCCGTGAGGGATACGAGAAAACTCTCTGACAAATTTCAGCAGATTTTCATTGGATGGGAATGAAATGACAGGTTCAAGACCTAGTTCAAACTTGTGAAGTTTGCCAAAGAAACAAGTCGGAGCACTTGCATCCTACAGGGTTATTGCAGCCTCTTCTAGTCCCTATGCATGTATAGTCTGATATCTCAATGGATTTCATAGATGGACTTCCAGCATCTCATGGGAAAACTGTCCTTTTGGTGGTGGTGGATCACTTTTCAAAATATGCGCACTTCCTTCCTTTAGCGCATCCTTATTCAGCTATAATTGTAGCTTGTATTTTCTTTGATCAAATTTTCAAATTATATGGGCTGCCTGAAACTATTGTCAGTGATCGTGATGTTACATTCACAAGTTCCTTCTGGTCTGAACTATTTCGTTTAAGTGGCTCCAAGTTGTCATTCAGCTCTGCATATCATCCTCAAAGTGACGACCAAACTGAAGTTGTTAATCGTGTAATCGAAATGTATCTTCAATGTTTTACTGGAGATCGTCCTCGCCGATGGCTGGATTGGTTATCTTGGGCTGAATACTGCTACAACACTAGTTATCATTCTTCTTTAAAAGCCACTCCCTTTTGAGGTGGTCTATGGGCGTTCTCCTCCATGCCTGCTTACCTATTGTCCTGGTCTTACACGAGTGGCAGCAGTTGATGTTGAATTGCAAAACAGGCAATAACTTTTACTGGATTTGCGTGCGCATCTTTTAAAATCTCAACAAGTTATGAAGATTACTTGTGACAAGGCACATCGCGAACTCCATTTTGAGGTTGGTGATTTGTTCCTTTTAAAGCTTCAGCCCTCCCGACAATTGTCCCTTGCATCTAAACAAAATCACAAATTATCTCCTTGTTTTTATGGCCCTTTTCCAATAGAAGCCAAGATCGGGTCAGTAGCCTATCACCTCACCCTTCCTCCAGAAACTAAAATCCATCCCGTGTTCCATGTCTCCTGCCTTAAAAAATTTCATGGCTCTATTGCTACACCCCTCTTGTCGACTGTTCATCAAGGCACAATACAACCAACACCAAAAGCTATCTTAGATTCCCATATCATTGCAGGTTCTTCACAAGTCCTCATCCATTGGGAGGGTCTTTCCCCAACTGATGCATCTTGTGAGTCTGTTCCTACCATCCTTAGTCGCTATCCAGCTTTTGTGCTCGAGGTCAAGCGCATTCTTGAGATCGAGAGTAATGTTAAGGGCCAACAATTAGCCCAGCAACAGAACTCAGTCAAAGTGGTTCCCTTTGACTAGGTCTACAAGCATTTTACACATGGGAAAAGGAGGAAAGCAGAGTATATAAAATAAGAATAGCTATAAATTGTTTTTTTAAATTTGAAATTCTTCACTAGCTGTCATTTTATCTTATCTTTTTAAATTATCTGATTTGCTCTTAGTTAGAGAGTCAGTTGCTTATTTTTCTGAAGTCAATTATGCTTGTAATCAGTATAAGAATAAGCTAAATGGCAGGAATAAAGCAAGCATTATTTCTTGAAAAAACATTGAGTGTTGAGATCAAAGAGTTCTCTCTTAATGAGCTCTTATTTTTATTACTTTCAAAATAGGTCGGCAAGGAAGAAAAACTAATAGACATCATTTGTAGGCTGAGTTAGTTTCTGACTTTAGTTTGCAAAGGCCTATAACCAGATCTCAGTCCAGGGCCTGTAACACTTCTTTTATTTAGTAGGTTCAATGCTTTCTTTAACATGATCTTCTTTATGATTATTTTCATTTTATGTTGGAATTGTGTAAACGAAGGGTCCAGTTCTTGACATTATAAGATCTCACAGAGCAAGCCACCATAAAGCTGGCAATGGAGTCACTGATCAGCATTGGATTATTGGAACCCTACTGCTCTTAGGCAGTTACTTCGGCTGGGCTGGATTGTTTACATTGCAAGTAAGTATGTACATGACAACCTTAACTATATATTTATCTCTCTTAATTTTTACTCTCTCTAACCTACACCACACCATATGTGTAGCTTTTGGGTAATTAATGCAAGCTAAATTGATGAACTGATCCAACGATTGTTAGTATTTAATGTATATTTCAATTGTAAATAAAAGTTTTTAGGAGTACGACTTAAAATCGAGACTTTGTTTAAATACTAACAGCTCTCTATGAAGTGTATATTTTCATAGTAAATAAAAGGTTTTTATGAATAATTGCTACCAAACATATAAAGAGAAAATTTATGCATTTATCCATCTGCCAGAATAAGAAGGAAACATGGCATATCTTTTTGCATTCAAATTTCATTTTTTTTATGTTTGTTTCCATGTGATGAAGCTTTTATCTTTTTTCTTACTAATTACTAGGAATGGCAGCAGGTGAAGTTTGGACAAATTTTACCAAATTTTGATTTGAATTTTCAATTCGAGGTTCTTAGTTTTTTTTTTAAATTTTTTCCATCAAACAGAAAAGCACAATCAACATTTATGACACTTCATTTTAATTGGTTTTTTTATTATTAATAATGGTTTAATACTGATTGTGCTTTTCTGTTTGATGGACAAACACACATTGCTAAATTAAAATTGTTATTGGTTTCTTGTTTTACTTAATTACTTTTAGAACAGCTTCTTGTTACGAAATGTTTTTTTTTTTGGGTTTTTTGAGCTTCATGTTATGCTGTTAATAACTTTGCATAAAATTTAGAAATCTAATTATTCAGTGATCATTTAATTTAGCAGTTGTAACTTAAACACATATCAAGCTTCTAACAATTTACTCATTTAAGTAGAGAACTTTATTCCATATTTACCAAACTAATTTGCGCAGGTTATAACCTTTGCACAAATAGTAAAATGCATACAACTTAGGAATACTGATTTTCACTTATCCATGTCCTGAAAACCAAACACACAAGACATGTTTTACCATTGCATTGTATATTAAAACCTTTGGCATAACAATAATATACTATAACTCTGAACAAGAATGTCGTTTCAGCGACATGCCGTTAGTTGGAGTGTAAATTTATTATATTCTGAAATATGTTTTTGATATATTTATTATATTCTACATATAATAAAGGATGTATTATCTATTTCTTTTTATTATTAAATGCAATTACTAGCATATTTTAAGCTTTTGGGGATCAATAAGACTTGTTTTTCACTTATTATTTTTTTTATGGGCTTTTATTTTGCAGGACAAGTGCAAAGTATATAAAATTCTTTTTTTCATTTTGGTTTAGTACACCAAAGAAAGATATTATGTAGGCTAGTTATTGTGTAGCTTTTTTTTAATTATTGATATTGTAATGAACTTAAACTTGTATCTTTTTTATTTTCAACAATGTACTAAATTTATATTTGTTTTGTAATGGATGTGTACTTTATATATATTATCTTGTATTTTTTAAATTTAGTATCAAATACCCCCACACTTGAGCCTTTGCTTGTCCTCAAGCAAAACAAGAAAACAACCTATTCATACAAAGAACTAACATCATGAGTAGTTCTTAACTCGAGGAACCACCCTACTCTCCCTTTAATACAAGGTTTAAAAACTAAAAATCAAAGCAATAACTTATAATCAAGAACATAATAATTACCAAGTAAAGAGAAAACTCCCTCATTGAATTCATGAAACAACATGCTTAACAACTAAGAAAAATGAAAGTAGGCATGAAACATTAACATTCAAATAGTTCTTTCATTAATAGCACTTAAAAGGCACATAACTTATTCATTATACTTTCTCTATTTTAGTATCCCCCACCTTTCCATATTACTCAATGTGGATACCTCAACAAAGTCCTTTGGATACTCATACCCTTTAGAGAGCATTGGAGTAATGTACGAGTACGTTTTACGCTCCATCTCGCTTAAGGAACTTATTTATTTTAGATATAGTGCCAATGTATGTATGAACTACATTTAAACTCCTACAACATCTTTCTCAACCATCAATCATACTGTTTCAATCACTCAATGAAGGAGTAGGCATTAAGTTTATTAAAATCTAAAAATTCTTAATCACAAGTTATTCCTCTAACTTAACAATCCAAACCAAGCATTAAAAGGAGTTTAACACACTTACTCAAGAAGAACACACCTAATGATACTAACTCTTAGAAATAAAAATAGCAAAGTAAAAGGGAAAGAAAACTCCCCTAGTCATATGCATTTGAAGATGAAGTCTCGGGAATGATGATCTCAACAGATGGCTCCATTGATGCCTTAGTTCCTTTGCTTTGAGAGAGCTATCAGATTTTCCATCCTTGCATCGCTTAGGGTCTCATAAACTTCAAACTTAGTGATCATATTCATCATCATATCACCAAGCCTTTTTTCAGTTCGATTTGCCACATCCTCTATCTTCTTCTCGACTTCTTCAATGTTGTCCTCAAATCTCTTTCTTTTTGGTGCTTTATTCTTTTTCTTTGCTTTAGCCTTACCATCCTTCTTATTCACCCTCGCATTGTCATGAGATACTTGAGGTTTGATAATCCACACAAACAAGTATGTATTTGTTTCCATCTGAAATAGAAAATGGCCCTATGAAATCTATACCCCATACATCAAATATCTCTACCTCAAGAATTCCCGATTGGAGCATTTCATCCTTCTTGGAAATGTTGCCACTCCTTTGACATACATCACAACTGAGTACAAACTTTCTAGCATCATGAAAGAGTGTAGGCCAAAAGAATTCTGCTTCAAGAATCTTTACAATAGTTCTCTGTGGACTAAAATGACCACTATTGATCATCCTATGGCAATGTTATACAATTGAACCAGTCTCTTCTTCTCCTACACATCTTCTTATTATTCCATCACTGCATAGTTTCCAAAGGTATGATTCATTCCATAAATAATACTTTCAATATTAAATTCTTCTAGGAGCTTCCCACTCGAGATGAAATTTGCTATGTCTGCGAACCATGGAGTGTTTAGACTTTGGATTGCTAACAACATCTCATCTGAAAATAGCTCCTGGATTGGTTCTTCCTCCTCATCTCCATCTTGTTCCAGCTCTAATCTTGAGAGATGATCAGCCACTACATTCTCTGATCCTTTCTTATCTTTAATTTCAATATCGAACTCTTATAAAAGAAACACCCATCGTATGAGCCTTGACATTGAGTCCTTCTTGTTCAATAGGTACTTCAATGTTGTATGATCTGTGTACACAACAACTTTATAACCAAGTAAGTAAGATCAAAATTTATCAAAAGCAAAAATTACTGCTAGCATCTCCTTCTCGGTTGTGGCATAGTTGAGTTGTGCATCATTCAAAGTTTGACTTGCACAGTAAATGATATGAAGTTTATTCTCCTTTCTTTGACCAAGTACAACTCCTATTGTATGATCACTTGCATCACACATTAGTTCAAATGGAAGATTTCAATCAGGTGATACTACTATAGGGGCTGATATCAATGCTTCTTTCAACCTATCAAAAGACAATTTACACTTATTAGTAAAGTCAAAAGGAGAATCTTTCTTAAGTAACTTACAAAGGGGTTTAGAGATTTTCAAAAAATCCTGGATAAATCGCCAATAGAATCCTGCATGGCCTAGGAAACTTTGAATTCCCTTGACATTCATTGGGTATTGAAGTTTTTCAATGGTCTCTACTTTTGCTTTGTCCACTTCAATACCTTGTGCGGAAATTTTATGCCCTAGGACGATTCCTTTCTCTACCATAAAATGACACTTCTCCCAATTCAGTACCAAGTTTGTCTCTTCACACCTTGTAAGAACTTGCTCCAAGTTTTCCAAGCATCCTTCAAATGAGCTTCCACAGACTGAGAAGTCATCCATGAATACGTCCATAATTTCTTCTACTAAGTCTGAGAATATGGCCATCATGCATCTTTGAAAGGTTGCTGGAGCATTACACAGTCCAAATGACATTCTTCTATAAGCAAATATGCCATAGGGACATGTGAATGTCATTTTCTCTTGATCTTCAGAAGCCATTGCAATCTGATTATAGCCCGAATAACCATCTAGGAAATAATAGAAGGCATGTCCTGCTATCCTCTCCAATATCTGGTTAATGAATGGTAGTGGAAAGTGATCCTTTCTAGTAGCTGAATTTAGCTTTCTGTAGTCAATGCACACTCTCCATCCAGTCACTACTCTTGTAGAGATCTGCTTACCCTCTTCATTCTCCACCATAGTCATTCCTCCTTTATTTGGGACACATTGGATAGGACTTACCCATAAACTGTCTGAGATTGGGTAAATAATTCCAGCATCTAATAGCTTAACCACCTCTTTCTTTACCACTTCTTGCATGTTTGGATTGAGCCTCATTTGCCTTTCAATGGTTGGTTTATATCCATCTTCCATTAGAATTTTATGCATGCAATAAGATGGACTGATCCCCCTTATATCCAAAATTTTCCAACTAATTGCTCTTATTCTCCTCTTGAACATCCTCACAAGTAATTTCTCCTGGTCTTGGGTGAGTTTAAAGGATATGATCACAGGTAAAGTTTGGTTCTCTCCAAAAAAAGTATACCTCAAATATTTAGGTAAGGGTTTCAATTATATATTTGGTGGTTTTATGGTTGATGGTGGTGTAGGTTCAGTATTTGGTAGTTGGATTTGGGAAAAAGAAGTTTGGTGTTTAAGGTAATCTTCATCTTAGGAGATTTGTACCTGCATACACTTCTCAATATACTTCAATTTATTACAATTTGCCAACCTCCTTCGTTGGACTTCAATCACACATTCATCCATAATATCAACTCTAAAGCATAAATCACTTTCAGAAGAATGTTTCATACCTTGATAAATGTTGAACTTACAACTTTCCTCACCTACTCTTAGAGTTAAAGTTCCATCATATACGTCAATGATTGCCTTGGCAGTATAAAGGAAAGGCATACCAAGAATCAAGGGGACATCTTCATCTTCCTCAAAGTCAAGAACGACGAAGTCCACTGGAAAAATGAACTTTCCAGCTTTTACTAGCACATCTTCCACTATTCCTTCTGGTTCCTTTAATGTCCTATCTGCTAATTGTAGATGAATGTTTATTGGTCTTGGTTCTCCAAGTCCTAATTTCTTATAAATAGACAACGACATAAGATTAATAGAAGTACCTGAATCACACAAAGATTTTTGAAATGACAAATTCCCTACAGAACATGGAATAGTAAGACTCCCTGGTTGCTTCCTTTTTAAAGGAAGTTTGTTTGAGATGATTTCACTGCATTCCTTTGTAAGTGTGACTGTCTCGAACTCCTGCAACTTCTTCTTGTTGGAGATCAGCTCCTTCAAGAACTTTGCATACTTCGGCATTTGAGCTAGACATTCCACCAAAGGCATGTTGATGTGGAGTGTCTTGAATCTTTCTAAA
>CATIWO010136515.1:0-15678 GCA_949673435.1 Macaranga tanarius | reverse complement strand
AAACTAGGAACTTTTCTAAGGCCGAATTTGCTGCCAAAAATAGGTAGAAGAATCAGCTAAAATATTTTCCAAAACAGCAGCTCTTTAAAAATCTGCACTGCACAGTTTCCGCGCAAGCGTCCGTGGGCACGCCTAAGTTCGATTTCCTGTTGAAAATGTAGTCCAGACTGCACTTTGACTTTCAGCTTCAATTCTTGACTTTAAAATTCCAAGTTTGGTTCCTTTTTCCGAATTAGCATGATTTCCTACCAAAAGATAAAATAGGAATTAAATCAAATATTTATTTTACCAATTAAGCACAAGAATGAGAATTTATTACAAAAATATATAGGAATATTTAGCTCTATCAAAGCTTGCCATCTTTGATCAGTCACAATGGTTCCAACAGCTCTGCTATTTGCCCCCAAGAAAGCAGCAGAAACTTGATATCATGACACTGCCAGCATACCAGATTGACCAGGCAAAATTACACCATTGGATATGAATTTTTGTGTGTGCGCACACGCGCGCGCGACTATGATGTTAGAGAATTATTAAAAGCTAGTGCACTCGATAATGCATATAAAAATAGAATTACTTTAGCAATATAAATCTAAAGAAACAGGTACTTTAGCGGTGAATTGTTGTTCTACATTCGTTACTAGAAAGCAATTTTTCTCTTAGGTATTGGCTTTTTCTTTTTTCTGTGTGCACATTGAGAACATGATGAGCGACAAAGACATTTCTACAGGTTCATTGATCTTATTCACTGAATTATTAAATATTTGGATTAGTACTAATACATTTCGGGAGATTCGATTCTTGTCTATACCAGATTATTACATCTAATGTTGAATTTGTAACACATACTTCAGGTATAAAATACATGTACATGTATTACAAATCTTACATAAGAGTAGATACTAGACAATAATCTCCCACACATTTCATGTTGTAAGGGTTCAAATTAAGATATAAACTCAACTAAAATATGAATTCTGTTATATCTAAAACCATGCAATGACCGTATATACACGCATAACGAGTTTATGTACATAATAGAGTTTCATGGTGTGATCTTCCCGTGCATGTTTCACGGCTGAAAAACACAAGAAAAAGATGGTTAATGATAGCAATCACTGATCTTGGAATTTGGGTTTCAGATTATACTGGAGATCTGAGGATAACAATTGATTTGGACTAGTATCAGTGATGATAAGTATCATCATTTCAGATATTTGATATAGTTTATGGTAATCAAGTATATGTTCTTGATAAATGGGGAACACTTTTTGTGATTGATTTTTCATCAATAAATGTTCGAAAACTGGCAGCTCCAATTTATGAACTTTTAAGGAGAAATTATATTTAGTAGAATCATGTGGAGATCTTTATGCAGTGGAAGGTGAAGTAGCCGATTTCCAAGTATAATGATAAAGAACATGATTGGGACTTAGTGAAAAGCATTGGTGATAGAATGTTCTTCATTGTTTCTGGCTTTAATTGTTCCTTCTCTACTTCAGCTCAAGATTTCTCTACTGATGCTAAAGGAAATTGCATATTTTTCAAATTTGCATACATTGAAGAAGAAGAAGGAGACGATTTTGATGATATAGATGATGAAGATGGTGGCAATATTGGTGCATATCCGATATAGGGGGTGTTCAATGTAGAGGATGGTAGCCTCCTTCTGATCAGTCTCAACATACAACTGGATAAATGTTCAGCCAATTTTAGCACGATAGACTACGCAACAAAATGGTCTTTTTCTTTTTAAATTAAGTGAAAATTAATTTTACAAATTAACACAATCATTTAAAAATTAATTTCACAAATTAATAAAACGGTTGAACGAATGCTTAAAAAACTATTAGAACATTGTCTTACAGACCAAGCCATAAGTGATTAGAGAAGAAAATCGAGCACCAGACTATTCTCTCATATATAAAAGTTTAATTAGTCGTATAATTATTGAATGTTAGCATTAGTTATAAGTTTTTTTTTTTTTTTTTTTTTTTGAGTTATAAAAGGTTTACAAAATGGCATACTTAGTTTATTGATATAAAATGTTATTTATACACATCAAATAAAGAATATCTACTCCAAATCTGTAGATTTTATTTGACAGCTTATAGCTAAGACATAGAATAAAATAATTAAATTTTTTTTCGAAAGGTTAAAATAACTAAATTTTAAGACTCCTTCAAACTTGATTTGGTCATCTACTGAAATATATATTCAACACTGCTCCTCACTTTAGTGGCTACAAACTTCTTGTTGCTGTCTCATAAACTCAAATTTGCTTTTGTGTATTGCTTTCTTTTTATGTGTATTGTAACTTGCTCTTTCATGTATCTTGACAAGAGATTCAAATCTTCATTGTGGATTTCATCAAAACATCAAATTTTTTCAAGCATTGTTCTCCTTAATAGAAAACTTCCTCAATTTTTTTTTTTATGTCATTTGCAATTTATAGACATACAGGTCATATTATATACAGTTTGGAGACATACAAGTTTTTTTTTCTTGCAATTTTTAGACATATTTTTCAATGTTTTTGTAGTTTTAAGATTTGTCGGTTTTTCAATCTTTTATAGTTTTAACACTTATTGGTCTTTTAATATGGTTCAGTTTAAAGACTTGAATTGAAAACATTCTTGATCTTAATATAGTTCAATTTAAAGACTTGAAGGTCTCTTCAAAATATTTATTGATCGTAATCTGAATTTTTTTTTAAAAAGAAAGTGATAAAATTTGTTGAAAATTTTGATAAATATATGCTAAAAATTCTAAATATGCTCATAAACTTACTTTGAAATGATCTAAAATCGAGATAAAGTTAAACCATTTTAGCATTGAAAGCAATGAAAATATGAAGAAAACGTAAAAATACTGTGGCAAAAAAAATTTTCTAAACTGGATTTTTTTTTTCCTTCTTCTTCATTATTGATTGCCCTTTTTTTTTTCTCTTCTTTCAAGTGTTTAAGTATAAAACACTTAATTCACATGGCCGAAAAAGACTTCGCTTTGATATCATATCACTTTGTTGGTTTCTCTTTTTTTTTTTTTAAGTTATAAAAAGCTTACAAAATGACATACTTATTTTATTGATATAAAATGCTATTTATACACATCAAATGATAATTAAAAAAATAAAGAAAATTTATATCAAATTTATAAATTTTATTTGACCACTTATAACTGAAATATAAAATAAAATAATTAAATATTAAAATTTTTTCGAACTTGACTTGGTAAGCTAAGCATATTTTTAACAGTTAGACTATTCTCTCAAGTTGGGCCACTTTTCAATTTATGGGCCTTACTATTTGAACTATAAATGGGGATAGAGAAGTAGGGTTTTTTGGAGTGTGATCTTCCTTGTGAGTAATGTTTCACTTTCGCAGCTGAAAACAAAAGAAAAAAATGGCTAACAACAGTGAAGTTTCGTGGTCAAATCTTCCCCTGCTGGCTTTAGCTTCAATCGCCAAATTTCTACAGGTTCAGACCGATGTTATTAGCTTTCGCAGCGTTTGCAGTTCATGGAGGAACTCAATTCCTTGTTGTTGCTTGGAGAATTCTCTTTTCACTGTTAATAATCTTCCACTTCCTGATTCTCTTCGTCTTCGCCTGCGAGACCTATCTAATGATGAAATAAATGCCATCAAGTTTACAGTCTCACAGTCTATTATCTATCTCCTAAAACCAATAACATCTGATGAGTCTTTATCTCCTTGGAGCAGCAGCAGCTTCTTGGTCAAGGCCGAACATCGATTCCAGGAAATAGAAGGAAAGAATCAGCACAAAATACGCCTTTTTAATCTCCTGCCGCAACAAGAAAATGATAATCAGGTGTTGGATTTGAGAAATTATCATGTCTTTGAATTATGCAAATGTTATGCAAATGAGTTACATCATTTTGATTATAACAACAAAACTAAGATTGGGCTAAAAAAGGTGATCGTGTACCCTGATTCTGCTTGGACTAGAAGAGAAGATTGCATTATCTTCGCAATCACTGAATTTGGAAATCTGGGTTGCTGGAGATTTGAGGGTAAAGATTGGATTTGGAGTAGCATGAAGGATAAGTATCATCATTATGAAGATATGATAGTGTGTAATGGTCAGATATATGTGGCTGATAGATGGGGGATACTCTATATGATTGATTGTTCATCAATGATTGTTATAAAAAAAGCAGCTCCATTATATAAAGAAAAGGTGAAATATTTAGTAGAATCATGTGGAAATGTTTATATTTTCACTACTGAAGCAGGTGGGTGTAGAGTTTATAAGTATAATGGTGAAGAACATGATTGGGACTTGGTTAAAAGCATTGGGGATAGACTGTTTTTTTATGGTTCTGTGTTCAATTGTTCCTTCTCTGCTTCAGCTCAAGATTTCTCTCCTGAAACTAAAGGAAATTGCCTACTTTTCATTACTGCTGCTACTAAAGCTCATGGTAAAATAGGCGTCTGCAATGTGGAAGATGGCAGGTTTTCTGTGCAAGATATATCGCCTTATTCCCGGATGTTCAGGCCGAGTAATTGATCTTCAACTGAATGTGTAATTAAGCGTAAATATTGAACAAGTTCAGTAAAGAATTTGCTTAGCATCTAGTTAGAGTTATGTTTTTTTAAATCCTGAAAATCGAAGTTTGCATATAATTTGGTTCATTTTATGTTGCTGTTATTTGCTTACTTTTTGTGTTGCTCCTATGTACTGTGACAGTCACAATGGTTTCAATTGGCTTCATTTCAGTTGGCTGTTATGGGACTTGGGTTCAGAGATAAAAAGAAAGGTTCCATTTCTTTGTTTCTGGTTAAAAGATGACTTTGAGTTTGGTTCATCAAACAACACATTTAGAGAAGCTCTAAACTTCCATTTCTTCAGGCCAAACTACCGGTTAATGTTAGATTCTAGACTATATATTTGAGAGTGTTTGATTTAGCTAATGAAAGTAGTTGGTTCTCATCAAATAGCAGCTCTTTCTTTCAGAATTTTATCTTGAGTTTAATTGTAGTGGTTTCTTGTGCGTTGGATCGCTAGATTCTTTGAAGAAGATATGTAGTTGCTGCAGTTTGTTTGTGTATCTTCCACATGTAAATTAGTCAGAAAACTGGTTTCCCTCCAGAGGAAGTAATTTTTTGCTTGACTATGGATGTGTGTTCATGTAAATTAACCAAAATACTGGCTTTTGTGTATATGCATTTGCTTAGATTTGGAAGTGTGCCCAGTATTAGTCCAATTCAATTTATTCTGTGTTTAAATTGCAAGTGTTATTAGTACTTTCGAAAGTTCTGACTTCTGATCATAGGTAAGCTTTATGTTTGAAGGTTTGGTGCTACTAAATTGAATTCTGGTACAAAATTTGTTCATACTTTTTTTAAGCTCAATCTCTCTATTGTACCACAATGTGTACAACACTTGAGAGTGAATCCACGGAGGCAAAGTATGACTGTTTAACAAGTTTATGAGAAGCTTTGTTCGTATATGCAAACACTTAACCAACAAAACTTTGATGGTTCATTGATAGAAAATCCTTGAAATTGTCATGGATATCCTCCAATACTATCCCGAGCTTAGTTAGGCATTGCATCATTAATCAACGGATTAATAACTTGTTGACTGTCACTTTCCACAATTACATTCCGAAAGCTAAAACTATCTTATTCTACTGAACTCAAAGGAAAACTGCGATAGCCTCAGCTTCTGCCATTGCCATTACCACCTGCACTGCTGAAGCATACGCTAGATTTGCTACTGAATCCACCTGGCTCTGATGTTATAGATGATTTCAACACTAACCAAAACAAGACTAGAAAATATAAATGAGGAAAAGTTAAAGATTAGAGAACTCAATAATGCATAAAAAACTAGACAAGACAATATCTAATTGCAAGAGAGCTATATAAATCTAAAAAAGAATTACATTACACATAAGTTATAGTTGAAGTAGAACTCAACTAAAATATGAACTCTGTTATATCTAACAACATGCAATCGCTATATATATATTTACACATACGTAACGAGCATAAAGAGTATATGTATTAAAAGGGTTTCTTGGTGTGATCTTCCCATGGATGTTTCACAGCTGAAAACACAAGAAAAGATGGTTAACGATAGGGAAGTTTCTTGGTCTAATCTTCCCCTACTGGCTTTATCTTCAATTGCTAAATTTCTAGAGGTTCAAACAGATGTTATTAGTTTTGGCAGCGTTTGCAGTACATGGCGGAAATCAATTCCTTGTTTCTTGGAGAATCATCGTCTTTTCCTTATTAATAATCTTCCTCTCCCTGATTCTCTTCGTGCTTGTTTACTCCTTTGGCACCTGCCCAACTTGTCTAATGATGAAATCAATGGGATCAGATTCACAGTCTCACAATCCATTATCTATCTCCTGAAACAAATATCAATATCTGATGATGATTCTTTATCTTCTTGTAGCAGCTTGTTGGCTAAGGTTGAACATCAAACGGTGCAAAATGAAGGGACGAATCAGCACAAAGTATGCCTTTCTGAACTCTTGTCACAGCAAGAAAACCATTCTAATTTGCAGGGTCAGGTTTTGGATTTGAGGAATTATCACGTCTTTGAATTATGCAAAGCATACACAAGTAAGCATGATTTCGATTATGATTTCAGTTGCAAATTCTACTCCGCAACGTTTAGATTGAAAAAGGTGACTGTCTATCCTGATTTTGCTTGGACTAGAAGAGAAGATTGCACCATCTTTGCAATCACTGAAATTGGAAATTTGGGTTGCTGGAGATCTGAGGATAACAATTGGATTTGGACTAGTATCAATGATAAGTATCATCATTACAGCGATTTGATAGTTTATAATGATCAAGTACATGTTGTTGACAAATGGGGAACACTTTTTGTGATTGATTTTTCATCAATGAATGTTCGAAAACTCGCAGCTCCAATATATGACCTTAAGGGGAAATTATATTTAGTAGGGTCATGTGGAGATCTTTATGTAGTGGAAGGTGAAGTAGTTGATTTCAGAGTTTACAAGTATAATGAGAAAGAACATGATTGGGACTTGGTGAAAAGCATTGGTGATAGAATCTTCTTCATTGGTTCTGGCTTTAATTGTTCCTTCTCTACTGAAGCTAAAGGAAATTGCATATTTTTCAAATTTGAATACATTGAAGAAGAGGAAGAAGAAGGAGAAGATTTTGATGATATAGGTTACGAAGCTGGTGACAATTTTGATGCATTTCGTGGTGATATAGGGGTGTTCAATATAGAGGATGGTAGCATTGTGATGTTGAATTCTTTGCCAGAGCATATGCCCTATTCTGAAATATTCAGGCTAAGTAATCTTCAGCTGGATGCCTAATGCAAATCTTGAAAAAATTAGGAAAGATTTTGCTTAGTTTCTTGTTAAAAGTTTAGAGTGAATTTGTGTCATTTGATAGACTTCTTTGCTTTCTTTTTAAAAGTTTAGAGTGAATTTGTGTCATTTGATAGACTTCTTTGCTTATATATTTGTATTGCTGCTTGTTATATTTTTATTGCTGCTTGTTTTTCTGAAGAAAATAGCCAACAAAATAACTGCAGAAACAAGCTCAACAAACAAACAAAACTACCCACCAGTGGTATTCTCTAGCATCAGCAGTAGATTAACTCATCTGGAGGAAGATCTGGAACTGGTCATCCCTATATATATAAAAAAAAAAGTGTGTAGCTCGACCAGCCAAGAGCCACAAGTGGCACATCAATTGCTTTCTCACAAGTTATGCACAAGTACAACCTTAACCTGGCTTAATGATGTTTCCAAAATGATGATAAGCATGAATGCCATTCCCTATGTCCACAAATGGACAGTATGTTGCCCGCCAGTTTGAATGGGGAATAGTTTCTGTCCCCCATTTTGAATGGAGGATAAATTATCCCACAATCCACTTCAATCAAATTTATCATATATTGAAAATTATTTTGACAATCACCATAAAATAGAAAATTTTGCAAAATCATCATTATTATTATTAGGGATAATGGTCCCTTTTATCCAAAACTATAGACCAATTTTCTTAATTATCATATCCTTTAAAAATTATCAATTTATATAGTCAATTTTTTTGAATTGTTTCCAATTTATCCTAATTTCAAATGGCATGTGGAATTGCTGATGTGGAATTATGACGTGGCTCAATTTTGCTGACTGTGGTGACACATCAATACGACACCGTTTGATGTGGAGAATGAAATGGTCCCTTTTATCCAAAACTATAGGCCAATTTTCTTAATTATCATATCCTTTAAAAATTATTAATTTAAACAGTCAACTTTTCGACTTGTTTCCAATTTATCCTAATTTCAAATGGCATGTGGAATGATGACATGACTCAATTTTGCTAACTGTGGAATTATCTTGAGTTTCACGCGGCAGTTTTCGAGTAATTGGTACAAGGCGTAGGCGATTATACAAACAAGAAGAGTTAAAGCGTAGCCAAGCCATGTCTTAGTTTTCCATGAATCGAAAAGAAGAGTTACCTCTTTGCTCCAGTAAAAGGTCATGTGTATCATCTTTGTGTTACTTTGTGGGTCGATGACTCTGTGAGTTGCGGGAGGAGGCGAGTTTTAAATATCAAGAAAGTAGCTTCATTCTCCACATCAAAACGGCGTCATATTGATATGTCACCACAGTCAGCAAAATTAAGTCACGTCATCATTCCACATGCCATTTGAAATTAGAATAAATTAGAAACAAGTCGAAAAGTTGACTGTCTAAATTGATAATTTTTAAAGGATAGGATAATTAAGAAAATTGTCCTATAGTTCTGGATAAAAGGGACCATTTCATTCTCCACATCAATATATCAAAACGGCGTCGTATTGATGTGTCACCACAGTCAGCAAAATTGAGCCACGTCATCATTCCACATCAGTAATTCTACATGCCATTTGAAATTAGGATAAATTGGAAACAAGTCAAAAAGTTGACTATATAAATTGATAATTTATAAAGGATAGGATAATTAAGAAAATTGGTCTATAGTTCTGGATAAAAAGAACCATTATCCCTTATTATTATTGCACAAATAGATAAAAAGCCCTGTTAGCCGAGAGAAGTAGACTTGTCTCACATGACTCTCTTAGACGTTCTCAAGTAGTGCGGCCACTCTGATACTCTCTCAACTTGGGCCACTTTTCACTAACATTCCAGCTTTGCTTTTTGAGCTGACGTTAACACATACAATATCTAACAACATGCAATGGCTACATATACATGCATTATAAATAGAGATAAGAGAAGTAGGGTTTTTTGGGTGTGATCTTCACATCACATAGATGTTTCACTTTCACAACTGAAAACATAAGAAATAAAATGGCTAACAATAGTGAAGTTTCTTGGTCAAATCTTCCCTTGCTGGCTTTAGCTTTAATCGCCAGATTTCTAGAGGTTCAAACCGATGTTATTAGCTTTCGCAGCATTTGCTGGTCATGGTGGAATTCAATCCCTTGTTATTTCTTGAAGAATTCCCTTTTCCCAATTAATCTTCCACTTCCTGATTTTTTTCGTTATGGCCCGACTAATGACGAAATAGAAGCCATCAAAATTACAGTCTCACAATCCATTATCTATCTCTTAAAACCAATAACATCTAATGAATCTTTATCTCATCAGAGCAGCAGCTTCTTAGTCAAGGCCGAACATCAATTCCAAGGTAATAATCAATACAAAATCGGCCTTTCTAATCTCGTGCCACACGAAGATCCCAGTTTATGAAAGGTCAGGTATTGGATTTGAGAAATTATAATGTCTTTGAGTTGTGCAAATGTTACACAAATAAGTTCCATGGTTTTGATAATAACAAAATCTAGTTAGGACTAAAAAAAGTCATTGTGTATCCTGATGTTGCTTGGACTAGAAGAGAAGATGACACCATCTTCGCACTTATTAAATCTGGAACTCGGGGTTATTAACACAATAAAGAACTCTACCAACAATCAACATATTATGAGTAAATGGAGTGATAAGATGTCCCATAAGTTGTGGAGTGATAAGGATGAATTTACCCACAATAACAGCGTTATTAGTGGAGATATTTTTAGAGATAACAGAGGTCAAAGTGCAATAATTTTAGTCCAAGATGGTACTCTAACTGATAAAGATTATTCTGTTGACTGAATCATGACAAACTACTTTGCTGATATCATGGAAGATAATATCGTTGATTTCATGGAGTTTAATTTTTGAAGATCCTTTTTTAATCTCTTGTAACAGTTTTATTAATCTTTTACGGCAGCTTTGTTTATTCTTTGGTCTATTTATACTGAATCATCAAATGGTGTTTAGTGTATCAATTAATAAAATATAAGAGTTTTCTTTGCCTTCAAATTTTCTCTGAAATGGTGTTTAGTGTATCAATTAATAAAATATAAGAGTTTTCTTTGCCTTCAAATTTTCTCTTGGTATCAAAGCTGCCGTAAAAGATTAACAAAACTGTTACAAGAGATTAAAAAAGGATCTTCAAAAATTAAACTCCATAAAATCAGCGATATTATCCTCCATGATATCAGCAAAGTAGTTTGTCATGATTCAGTCAACAGAATAATCTTTATCAGTTAGAGTACCATTTTGGACTAAAGTTGTTGCACTTTAACCTCTATTATCTCTAAAAATATCTCTACTAATAAAGCTGTTATTGTGGGTAAATTCATCCTTATCACTCCACAACTTATGGGACATCTTATCACTCCATTTACTCACAATATATTGATTGCTGGTAGAGTTCTTTATTGTGTTAATATCCCCCTGCAAATGAAGTCGGGGTTGAAGGCAAAGTTTGTCGTAAAATGAACGAAGGGCAGCCTTTGACAGAGGTTAATAAATATGTCAGTAACTTGTTTATTGGTGGAAACATGTTTAGTAATTAGAAGTCCAAGTGCAACGTGTTCATGCACAAAATGATAGTCTAACTCGATATGTTTACTCTGAGCATGAAACACAGGGTTAACTGTCATGTAGAGAGCACTAAGATTGTCACAATAGAGTTTCAGTGGAGAGGAGAGTGGAATATGAAGATCCTTATGAATGTAAGTCAGCCAAGTAATCTCTACAGTAGTATTAGCCATGGCACGATACTCTACTTCGGTACTAGAGCGTAAGATAGTATGCTGCTTTTTGGCACACCATAAAATCAGATTGGTTCCAAGAAAGGTACAGTAGCTAGTAGTGGATCGCCTCATGGTCGGACACCCAGCCCAATCAACATCTGAAAAAGCACAAAGATTAAGAGTAGTATGTAAAGAAAGATGTAAACTAATGTTAATCGTGCCTTTAACATAGTGAAGTATACGACGAGTTAACTTTAAATGTGCAAGTGTAGGAGAATGCATGAACTGGGACACATAATTAACACTGTAAGAGAGGTCTGGTCGAGTGAGTGTAAGATATTGAAGTGCCCCAATAATGGAATGATAATGGCGAGGATCATCAAGGAGAATGTCATTTGATGACGGTTTAGGTTGTGCCTCCAATGGTGTACTCACAGGCTTACAATCAACCATGTTGGATCGTTTAAGGATGGTGAGGGCAAAGTGAGATTGAGACAAATGAAGTCCAGTAGATGTGTGTGCAATTTCAATACCAAGAAAATGATGAATTGGTCCTAAATCTTTCATAGCAAATTCATTGCTTAGGAGTTGAATAAATGAGGCAACAAGCTTAGAAGTTGATCATGTGAGAAGTATGTCATCTATATAAAGAAGCAAAATAAGTGAGCCATGATCAGAATGAAAAATAAATAAAAATGGATCAGCCAAGCTACAAAAGAACCCATACCGAAGGAGAAAAGCACTGAATCTATCAAACCAAGCACGAGGTGCTTGTTTGAGACCGTATAGAGAACATTGTAGTTTACACACATAATTTAGGTTTTGAGAGTCTGCCGTACCTGGTGGTTGTTGCATGTAGATGTCTTCAGAAATATTACCATGCAAGAATGCATTTTTAACATCAAGCTGTCGGATTGGCCAATGTTTCACAAGTACAATAGACAGTATCATACGAATGGTACCTGGTTTTACGACTGGAGAGAATGTCTCAGTGTAATCTATACCATCAATCTGATGATACCCTTTGGCCACGAGTCGAGCCTTTAGATAATCTAAAGTCCCGTCAGGTTTAAGCGTGGTCTTGAAGACCCATTTAGAACCAATAACATGCATGTCTGGTGTGCGAGGGACTAATCTCCATGTCTAACTTTGATGTAAAGCGGCTAGTTCTTCTTCCATGGCTGCCTTCCAACCTGGATGTGACAATGCTGATTTAATGGTTTGTGGTTCACGAGGAACAGTAGTGGATGAAGTGACTGCTAATGCATATTTAGGATTTGGTTTAACAACCCCAAGTTTAGAACGAGTAGTCATAGAATGTGATGTAGATTCTTGTTGATGTTGTGATGAAGGAAAGATTTGGGATGACTCATGTAAGGATTGAGTGGGTAGTGACAAATCTGATTGCAATAAGGAAAGTGACTCAGAAGTAGCAGTAGGTGTGGGCGATAGAGGCCAATCAAGAGAATCTATTTTTATGCTAGGATAGAGGATTGGTGAAGCATCAATTGTTGGACATATATCTGGCACTGGGGATGCAGTATGTGCAGCCACTAATGGTAGAGGACTTAAGCACGGTGGTTCACTTGATTATGACGAAAGACCTAAAATAGGAGTAGTGTTAGTATGTGGTAGCCATGAGTCAAAAATACTAACAACATGTGAAGTAGTTGGAGAAACAAACACAGACTTATATGGAAAATAATTCTCATAAAAAATAACATGGCGAGAAATGAAAATTTTTTTACTAGGAGGATGAAAGCATTTGTACCCTTTATATTTATCACTATAACCTACAAAAACATATAAAATAGATTTAGGATTAAATTTGTGACTTCGTGTGTCCCAAGTATAAGGAAAACATTTAGAGCCAAAAACACGAAGTGATGAATAAGCAGGGTGATTACCATGTAGCATAAAATATGGAGTGTCAAACTTAAGAGAGGATGAGGGCAAACGATTAATGAGATACACTACTATAGTAAAGGCTTCTACCCATAAGGAAAGTAGAGCATTGCTATAAAATAGCATAGTCATACCTAGTTCACGAATAATTCTATGACGTCTTTCAACCATACCTGTTTGCTCTGGAGTATATGGACAAGATATCTGATGCACAATACCTGTCGAGAGAAAGTGAGATGATAATTTTGAATTAACAAACTCACCTCCACCATCTAAGTGAAAGATTTTAATCCTTTTATTAAACTGCCTAGCAACATATTTTTCAAACATTAAATAAGCAGTAAAACAATTTGATTTATGTTTTAGTGGAATGATCCAAGTATATTTCGAATAATCATCCACTAAACAAGCATAAAATCTAAATTTTTCAATAGACAAAACAGGAGCTGGTCCCCATAAATGACAATGAATTTTTTCAAAAATATTAGAACTAGAATGTTTAGAGCGAGAAAAAGGTAATTTACTAAGCTTCCTTAATTGACAACTATCACATAAATGTTCAGCTTTTGTAGATCCTAAAACATCAATCAAGCCTTTATTTTTTAATAATTGTAGAGCTAAAAATTGAGGATGCCCTAAGTGTTGATGCCAAATATCTGTTGTGCCAGATTTGAAACGATGGGAAAAATGCACCTCTGGCGTGTTAGACAGGACATACAAGTCACCTTTCCGTCTCCCTGTTATTACCGGTTTTCCTGTTTTTCGATCCTTAACACAAAAATCAACATCAAAAAATTCACAATTGACAGGAAATTGAAAGGTTAGTTGACTTATAGAGTGCAAATTTCTTGTTAAATCAGGAACTAAAAGCACATCATTAAGTGGTAAAGTTGTATTTTTTTGTTTAATAAACGAATCACCAATGCCTGTTATAGGTATAGAAGAGCCATCTCCAATTAAAATAGAATCAGATCCAGAATATTTATGAATATTAGTTACCATACCTGATTTACCTGTCATATGATTTAAGGCTCCGGTGTCGGAAGTCCACTCAGTTTCAACAATGGAGTTGTCTAAGGTAAGAGCTGCAAGGGCCTGTGGAATTTCATCATTCTGAATTGTTTGTTTTGGCACCCACCAATAAATTTTTGCAATGTGACCTGCTTTCCCACAGTATTGGCATGTATCATCTCGATATAAAGTCTCTCTCAGCTGAGGTCATGCGTCTCTCTCCGGAGATTTGAGCGTAAAGGTTGGATTTGGAGTACCATTAGTGATAAGTATTCTTATTACAAAAATATGATAGTTTATAATTGTCAGATATGCATAGTTGATGATTGGGAGACATTTTATATGATTGATTGTTCATCAATGATTGTTAGAAAAAAAACAGCTCCACTGTAATAAAGGATGGATGAAATGTTTAGTAGAATCACGTGGAGATGTTTAAGCAGGTGGTTATAGAGTTTAATGATGAAGAACATGATTGGGATTTGGTAAAATCTATTGGTGATAGAATATTATTTGTTGGTTCTGTCTTCAATTGTTCCTTCTTTATTTCAGCTCAAGATTGCTCTCCTGAAACTAAAGGAAATTGCGTACTTTTCATTACTGAGGCTCGTGGTAAAATAGTCGCCTTCAATGTGGAAGATGGTAGTATCATGAGGCTTATTCGTGTATGTTCAGGCGGAGTAATCTTCAACTAAAGTGTAATTAATGTAAATCCTGAACAAGTTTGTTTTGTAAATCTTTAATGAGTGCAGTATAGAATTTGCTTAGTTTCTAGTTTCTTTAATCTTTGCATATAATTTGGTTCATTTTATATATTTTATTGTTCTTTGCTTACATTTTATGTTGCTCGTATGCACTGTAAGAGTTCCTATGATTTGACCTTCCAACTCATTGTGGTCAGGGGGCTATTTACCAAAATATGGTCCAAAATTTCGTAAATACCAATCTTGTGGTTGTTTAAAAAAAATATCAATTTTGTGGTTCAAGTTGACTTTTGTCATTTCAAAAAAACCCATTTCGCCTGTCACACAGGCAAAGTAGGAAGGGGACAAAATTTTGGTCAGACGTTTCGCCTGTGAGAATGGCGATTTGGTTTAAAAAAAAAACAGCCCCATTTTGCCTGTGTGACAGGCGAAATGGTGTCACGAAAAAGCATGTTCTACCTATTTTACCTGTCACACAGGCGAAATGGGGCTAGTGTGGGAGAGTCCTGTCACACAGGCGAAATGCTTGTGTTGTTAAATCACAAGCATTTCGCTTGTGTGATAAACGAAATGCCTTCGGGCATTTCGCTTGTCACACAGGCGAAATGCCTGTGTGGGAATAGTAAATGCCAATAATTTGCAGACCCCCTATATCAATATCAACTCGTCCCTTTCTCATTTCTGCATTCTTCCTTCAATATTTTTCATTCTCTTCGTTTGCAATCTCCTCACCCCACCCCAGCTTCCATTGTTTTTTACTTTCTCGCACTCTCCTCACCTCACTTCGCACTCGCATTACCCCACTTAAAAATTATAAATTTCACACGTGCTTGTTTCAATGTGGTCCAAGAAACTATGATAAGGTATGATTATTATTTTTTATGAAGTTTTTTAATTTATTTAGAAAGTATATGTAAAAAAATATTAGAAATGTTATATATAATTTTTTGTGTTAAACAAAAAATGGTATATGCTTATCCTATAATATATGAAATTGTAG
>CATIWO010136494.1:0-11176 GCA_949673435.1 Macaranga tanarius | reverse complement strand
TTTTTTGTTTTATGAATATACATAAACTTTTCCCCATCCCGTGTACAATGGTTGTTACTATAGTTATCAATATTTTTTTATATCTAATTTTACAATAATGAACATATTGATAGAATTCTTATTGTGATTTTATATGTGCTCAATTTACTGCTACTATTCTTAATTAAAAAGATACTTATATGTTTTTGTAGTCCCAATTCTTACTTTCAAGTTTCAAGCATCTTCTGATGTTGGTTTCTTGCAGTTTAGAGAAAGTTATTCAAGTCTTGGAAAATAATTTCCCGTTCTTAGAATGAGAAATTATTTTCCTATATTTTTAAGTTATTTTCTATTGACTAACAACTTATTTTTCTTTGACTTAATTTTTTTAGTAACCCAAACATTAGAAAATAAAAAATATATTTTCAAAAAGAATATTTTCTGTAAACAAACGGAGCCTTAAGGACACAAAAAAAGCCCTAATCTATTTTGATATCTTCCTCCCCTTCTCTCTATTCTCCTACCCTGCCTTTTGTCGATGCTCTCAGGTACGTCTCTCCCTCTCTGTCTGTATCATGCTCTTGTTTTGATTACAATAAGCTTTACTGATATCGATTTTTCTTACCTATTATAATAGCAACCCAATTGTTAAATTCTACTTGCCATTTGCTTTTTTTGTTTTATGAATATACATAAACTTTTCCCCATCCCGTGTACAATGGTTGTTACTATAGTTATCAATATTTTTTTATATCTAATTTTAAAATAATGAACATATTGATAGAATTCTTATTGTGATTTTATATGTGCTCAATTTACTGCTACTATTCTTAATTAGAAAGATACTTATATGTTTTTGTAGTCCCAATTCTTACTTTCAAGTTTCAAGCATCTTCTGATGTTGGTTTCTTGCAGCTTAGAGAAAGGTAAAATCTCCCCTAAATTTGTTATAATTAATGATGGATAGCAATCAGTCGGCATGGATCCCACTAGTATTGAGTCTAAAGCTGATAATTCAGCCAAGTAATCACTTAAACCATAAGTTTTGCATTGCGACCTCTATCATTTTGTATAGGCTAACAATTTTTTCATGTTATCTTCCCCTTTCTCTTCTCCCTTCTGCTTCGCAAACATATTAACACATATCAAAGAAAACCATAAATTCCATAAAAATGGAAAAGAGGGTCACAGAGAAGAGAAACCAGCTTTGGGACTACGCCACATAGTCATCAATATAAAAAAGAAATATCATTTAAGTATGCTTTCCTTGTAAAAAATGTAAACCATTACATTTTGTTAGAATAATATATGATAAGGCACTTATGATGATACCATCTTCATATTCAGGTACGTTTATGTCTAGCACGCAATAACATAATACTAGTGAGGTTTAAAACCTGGTGTAGATGAAATGGAGTACTACAAATCTAAGATGACTTACCCAATTTTGTCTCTTGACGTTCAACTAAATGAGCATTGTATTACTTTACAGAGCATTACAAAGAACATGTTTGGACTTTATGAACCCTGAGAAAGTTTATAACTTATATGATGAACTCACTCATATCTTTCATCTACTGGAATTGATGGTGTCAAAGTTGACGTTCAAAATATCCTTGAAACTCTTAGAGCATGCCATGGAGGAAGAGTTAAACTTGCTAGAAAATACCATCAAGCATTAGATTCACCAATTGTTAGAAATTTCTGTGATAATGGAATCATTTCTTGTATGAGTCATAGTACAGATGGTTTGTATAGGTATATCTCTTTTTTATTCTTTTATAGCATTATTGTCAATGTTAAATTTGTCATTTTCATGGTTTCTAAATTTGTATGTCTTATTTTATTTATGTAGTGCAAAAAGAACAGTCGTTATAAGGGCTTAGATCCAGCATCTCATATAATTCACATTGCATTAGTAGCTTATAATATCATTTTTCTTGGAGAATTTATGCAGTCGGATTGGGATATATTTCATGTAAGCCAATAAAATAAGATTTCTCATTTTATTTTGACTGATAATATATTTAAGTTATTGGATGGTAACATTGAAATTATTTCTTATGGCAGAGCTTGCACCCAATGGCCAAATACCATGGAGTAGCTCATGCAATTGGACGATGTGCTATTTATGTTCGTAGAGTTCCTTTTTCATGAACATATTTCTTATTCTTTCTCTTTTCTTAAAGGTGAATCAAAAATATTATTTCTCGTATCAATTGTTTGCCTATATAATATTACAGTGACAAGCCTGACTAATATGGCTTTAATCTACTGAAGAAGCTTATACTTCCCAATGGTTCTATACTGAGACTAAACTTCTTGAAAGGCCTACAAGGAATTGCTTATTCTCTGATCCTACCCGAGATGGAAAGAGGTAACCAATGACATTAATTTTAACATAATTCATTGTCATTTATCCATCTAATTATTCTCAGCATTTATGTATAACCATATAATTATTTTAGTCTTTAAAATTTCATTTGATAGCTTTCATTTTTGCTTCAAAGTTTAAGAATTTTTGCTTCAAAGTTTAAGAATTTTACTCATATCTTTGAAACTTTTTTATTGCTTATTTGCAGGCTAAATTCATCTGAAAGCCCCTCCTCAAAAGAGCCTTAGACTCACTATTCCCAAAACGTACCCTAGAGCTTATGAGCAAATTCAATGTAAATATTTTTCCCTAACTTTTATCATTTTACTTCATCTTTTAATAATTCTATTATTAGGACTATAAATTACTGAAGTTTTAAAAAATTGATTACTAGCAAATAGGGAAACTGATATTCATTTTCTTATTATAGTGCTTCAATCTTTTTTTTTTAATTGCAATCTGAAGTGTGGAATTTATCAAATGGTGGTTTCCTAGAATATAGATTGGACTATGGAGTAGGTTATGAAGAACAACTAAACATGTCATGCAAACAAAAATGCATGTTGATGCTTTGAGGAAAGCATTTGGCAGCCTCTTTAGGTATTTTGACCATAGTAAAATCAAACATTGTAGATGTGATTTCAATGCCTTTGAAATTCACAGTGTTACCTAATAGTAATTATTATTACCATTCTTTACTTCCTTATGGTACACTGCACTAAGTTCTGCTTATTGTGTTAATATTTTGAAGTGTTAACTTTTTACATAGTTATTTTGGTTAATCAAGGTTTTCATTATATATATATTTTTTCAATTATGTGTATGTCATCAAAATAAAGCACTTTTAGTATGTAGAGAAATATATTTGAAGTATTGCTTGCATTTGCTTGATGTCGATTTGTGTAACTTTGCCTTTAAAGATTGACTTCAACAATAACTATAACCCCTATATCAATGAGTCAAACACACATGTTGAAAATTAAGAAAAAAATAAAAAGTTCTTTCATGTATTAATTACTTTCTTGCCACCTAAAATTCTACAGATCTATTATTTTACTCACCATGTCAAATTGAGTGAGACAAAGTTCTTGCATTTTAGCTATACAAGCAAATGCTTCATCAAATAGATTTTAAAAGATAAATTTCAATTTAGATTAGCATTTAGAATATAAAATAGGATGTCGATTACTATTAATGAGAACTGATTTTTATGTGGGCACCACATAAATCTAAAATTCTCATATAGGCCTGATTTGATATATTTTTATTGCTCTAGTAGTGAAGCTAAAAGGAAGTAAGCAGAACATAAGTGTCGTAATTTGAAAATAGTGTCGAAATTAACTTTTACAGCATCTAAAGGCATCAATACTAACATGAAAAAGGCATAGAGATTTAAACTCTAGAGAAATAAATACTTGGATAATATTTTATTGTATGCCATCATCTCCTACCTTGATGCACCTAGGAGCCTTAGGTTACAAGATGCAAACAGATTATTTAGCATTAATTAAGTTAAGCATGTAATGCCTGCAAAGTGGGGCATGCAATTTTATGCATTTAATTTAATTTTATTTGTTAAAATTGTACATGATGCATTAGCAATCACATGTGTATGGATTATGTGAATTGTATATATCTTGAGAGTATTTTACTTGTTAAGTTATATATGATACATTAGGGTATGTGGTTAAAGAGTGGTGTTGTTAGATTGGAATTTGGATGTTGATTAGGGCTAAATTGTAAGAAAATAAGGACTTGAGTGAAGCAATTATAAGTCTAAGAACTAGTTGTGAAGAGTAGCAATTCATTAAGAAGTTAGATAGATATTTGGTGATAAATATCGCAATTTTTGGCTATATCTTCTTCTTCAATGTGACTTTTCATTAAAAAGCAAGGGTGAGTTATTGAGGAAGGGAGGAAGTTACATTAAATTACCTTTAAAGAAATTAGGGATTTGGTGGAGAGAGAGAGTGGATTTGGCTGAAGAATTGGGAGTCTAGGCTGTAATTATTAACCTTCAAAGTTTAAGAATATCTATTGGTAAGTTAATTATGTTTTTGATTAAGCTATGATAGGGTTTTGGGTAGTAGAATTCATGCTCTGTTTTTGCTAAAATTTCAGCCTCTATGGTTTTTCTATAACTCAAGCTATAGAGCTCTAAATTTGATTTTGTTTGATTTTAAAGAAACTCCAAAAAGTCCTCTACAACTCTCAAGTTTTGAGTTTGAGTTAAAACTATTGTTAAAATGGTCGAAATGGACCAGACATTTTATTGCTTATTCTGTCATATTATGTGACCTGATATTACTATAATTATAATAATTAATTTTATACATTTGCAAATTGTATGATTTTTATTGGAAATGAAAGTAGACTCATAAACCTAGATACTGTAAAAATATTATAGTCATAGGATGAGTTTACAATTTATGGTAGCATTTTAAACTCAAGGTATTAAATCTGCCTATCGCAGAATTTATGTGGCTTGGTGGTCTTTTCTGGTATGCTTGGTATATGGTTATTTTAAGGGTTCTATAAATGAGTTATATATTCATGTGATATGTATATAGTGAGTACATATTGTGATTTTCAGATTTAAAAATATAAATGTAAATTTAAGAGATCCGGAAGCTGAAAGAAGTGGAGTCAACTAGAGGCGTCTTTTTGCACTCTAAAGTTGGAGCGTATATTGGGTAAGTAGTTACTAGTATAATATACCTTTGAATTCTCCTTTATTTTGACATGTATTTTGTAAGTAACTTTGTGATGGTAATTTATGTTATATTTAAAGTATATATGATAATATTGTGATATTAAATTGAGATGGATTATATTATTAGATGCAAATTAGCATTATAATTGCTTATGTGTATCAATTTGGTGAGATGTGGCTTATGGTATTACTTTTGTGATACCTATGATGTTATATCAGTAATATTGAGCATTTATGATGAAAATGTTATGTGAAGGTCTGAATATACTTATGTATGAATTACATGAGTGAGGAATAAGTCGGGCGAATGGATTTATGATATATAATTAGAGTGTATATGTTAATTGTTGTGCTATCAAGTTGAACAAGATTAATTTATGTAATTTAACATGGAAATTATGTATGTGTATGAGTAGATGAGGTTTCTTAATACCATTTATAATGGTTGTTGTTTCTGCTTGTGAGTGTAATATGATGTGGAATGAGTTTCCACCCTTTTGTGTATTGAAATTGTGAGGATTTGTTAGAAATGTTGATATGTATGCTTTATATGTGAATATTAGCGGAATATCGTTATGATGACTTATTGTGATGCAATAGCATTCAGTTGTATTGTATTATGTTGTGTTGTGTTTCACAAGAAGGTGAAACATGTGAGAAAAAGATAATATTACCTTTGAGTTATGTAAATTATTATCGTGATGTGAGTTTGGAATGTTTTATGTTACTCCATGAAAGTAACATGGTGACTATTGGTGTGTATGTATGAGTTGTACATACCTAAAATGTTATGATAATGATGTGGGAATTGTGTAAGGATGTGAGATATTATTCGGGTGGAAAAGTGTGTGAATGTGAGATATGAGCCGGGTGGATTTTGCATTGCCAATGTGTTGAATTGAGAATGAAAGATATATGAATATATATCAATAACGGTAAGGTGAGCCGGGTGGATATTATGAATTGTGAGATGTGATTGTGATGATAATGGTTGTGTGTGTTGATATTGATTTATACATACACCTACGTATGTTATGTTAATTGATAATTCTTTGGATGATATTGGGTTGTGAATGGATGTGTATTACTTGGAATTTTTATGAAATGTGCTATCAGGATGAGGACACGGGCTGAGATACGGGCATGTCTCAAGCCGTGTGATAAGACACGACATGTCTTAGTGGAGACATAGGCATGTTTAATATGACATTTTTATCCAGAGAGATACACGGGCGTATCCTTGGCCATGTATGTATATTAAATTTTGGACAGTGAGGTACATGGGTCAAAATACAGCCGTACTCCAGACCGTGTCTCGACTATGAATATTGACCAGAAGACTACACAGGAAGAGACACGCCCGTGTAGTCCATATTTTTGTTGTTTTAGTTATATCTTGTTAATTAGTTCTTGAGAAGATTTGTGTATATTTATATTAGTTACTACTTACTGAGTTGCAAGTTCATTCCTTTGCAATTATTTTCTTTTTCAAGATAACGTCGAAATCCTGAGTTATATTTTCGTCTTTAATAGGAAATCTCAGGTGGGCCAGTGGCGAGATTATCATATACACTTTTTAGTGATAGCATCAGTCCATAAACTTATTCATTGTGTATGTTATAATAGTGGGGTGTGTAGAAGTAGATATAATGTATTTTATAACTTAAGTATCTATGTCATATATATAAGTACATATTATATAGAGTTTTTATTTCATCTAATTCCATTTAATGAGATGTATTATGTACATATATAATTCATCCATGCTTGTTCTGAGGGGTGTTACAAAGCATGTCATCACTATATCTATTGGACTGTAAAATGTTTTAGAAACATGCATTGGTGTAATGCCGATGGGTAAATAATTATTCCCCTTATTTGTAAGCATTCTTTAGGAACATAACAATTGACAAGACAAGAATAATAAGAAGTATATTTATGTTATTGAAAGTAAAACACAACATATTAAGAACCTTTTTTCTATTTTTGTAAGCTTAATTTGATAATTATCACTCAATTACATATTTACTCAAGTCAAATTTTCGGTTCATGTTTGCAATCATTTTGATTAGATTCCTTTGAGAAAATCATAAATTAGGTTTGGAAGTATATTCTCAAATTGATCGAGTGCATATTGCTTGATATATTTTTTTTTTCAAATTTAATTCCATATGATGACAAGCTGCTTCTATCTTAGCTTTTTTTTTTTTTCTCATATTTTTTCTTTGTTGCAGTTGACAGTTTTGAACTCAGGAATTTGCATTAGGAAAGAGAGCTTAAAGAATGATAAAGGAAAATAGTGTTGATTACTTCTATTTTGGAGTTGAACTTGATGAAGAGCCAGAGAAATTTTTCGAATGGACTGCTATGAATATAGGAGGAGAGCAGGCTCTTTACTTACAGCTGCTAACAGAGTCCATTTTTATTTAGCTATGTGACATGTTTATGGCAGTGGCAAATACCGGACATTGTGCATCTTGCGCAAAGGGAGCACGAGTAGAATAGCCAAAGCCAACACTGGTGACATGCTGAATTACAAGCATGTGGATTACTTTATTGTTTCATTAGTTTCACATATAACTATTGATATAGTGATATGAATAGTATGAATGCACTTTTTTAAAAATAATGTTTGGCAATTATTATTGATTCACGGTTAATCATCCAAGAACTACGAGTAGTAAATTCATATGAATCAAGTTATATATATGCAAGGAAAGTTTTAGCAAACAACCATCCAAAATTCTTGAATTCAAAATAAACATAAATGTCACTGATGTTAATTTTGCAGTGAATGATGGAACATGCAAATTGGTTGTAGAAGATGATATAATGATACCTCTTGTGATTTTGATCAAAAAAAAAAAAAAAATGATACCTCTTGTGATTGAGATTTTATTCCCGGCTGAGCAATCCTTGATTTGTTCCATCTGTATTTGAGCAGTTTAGTGTGCCCCCTCGCTTCTATTTTTATAATTATATAATATTGTTATTTGCTACATATAAATATTATTATACGTCATATTTGTTTAAAATAATTTGATCCATAATACTAAAAAGTAATTTGAGTAATTTAAATTATAAGTATATATAACTGAATTTAAATTGATTGGCAACTTATTTTTCAACAGATAACAAAAATGACAAGCGATCATAATTTAAATTATTCATTTCAGACAATATTAATATATTAATATAATTTATTAATTTATTTTTTATTTTCATTTTATTAAAACTACTTAATTAATATATTTGAATTATTTATTTTTAATATTTAAAAATAATTAAATAAAATATATTATTAATTTACAGTCCACGCATTGAGCAGATTCACGATTAAATATATATTAAATTATGAGCACTAAAATTATTAAGCCCAAATTTTGATAAATGTCCTCCATAATTCAACATTCACCCATAAGGGCTTATGTGTTGAATTATTAAATTTCATAATTTTTTTTTTATAAAAATAACATTAAAAAACCCCTTATTTCCTTCCTATTTAACATACACTCCTTTTAAAAGTTAAAAACATATATAAATTACCATTATATATAGACTTCTTATATATTAGTATTATATATATAAGCTATAATAATATTAATATGTAATAAATAACAATATTATTTAATTATAACATATTTAATTGCTTATAGATAAAATGCAACTAACAACAAAATTCTGAATAAATAATATAATAATAAAAATAATCACTAATGTTATTTATAACATATTTAATTGCCTATAGATAAAACGCAACTAACAATAAATTTCCAAATAAATAAAGAGAAATTTTTAAAAAATGGCCAGTTTGATTAGACCTCTTGTAACACCCGCCTTTCACATACGTATTTATGACGTATGTATGGTATATTGTGTATAGTAGATAGTGGCCTTATTTAAGTTGGAGTATGTGCATGAATGTAGAGAAGGACCTAATTGTGAGGTAAGTTTGGAGTTAATTGTAACAATAGAAAGTTATGGGAGTATTGTGCAATATGCCCATTTTATTGAGGGGCTAAATGGATATTTTGATGATATTTTGTTATATTATGAAGTATTATTATATTTGTTATTTATGTGATAAATATGGATTTATTAGTGGGTTGGACAATTATTATAAGAAGACTTTAGGTGACCAAATGGAAGGTTGTGATTGGTTGGAGTTTATTTGTGTATATTTAATTATGAAGTGAAGAGTTGTATAGAGATTTTGGGAAAAAGATGATGAGTGAGTTGGGAGTAATTTTTGGAGAGCTTTGGAGATTGATCTAGCTAACAATTATGAGACATTAGGAAGTCTTATATCCATTGAAGTCAAATTGGTAAGCTTTATTGTTGATTTTGATTGTTTTAAATTGAGTTTGATTGTTGTAATTTTTGGGTATGTTTCCTCTATTTTTTAGTCCTTTTATTGTAGACATAACTTGAGCTGTAAAGCTCTGATTTGAGCATGGTTGGACTCCCTAAAAACTTCAAAGAGTCTTCTAAAATATTTATGTTTTGTGCTTAAATTGAATCTACTGTTAGAATGGTCGAATTAAGCCAGATATTTTATTGCTCATGCTAATGCCCTGTTCTATCCAACTTGTTTCAAAAATCTATAATTAATTATCTACATGTGCTAATTGTATGATTTCAGTTGAGAATAAAAGTAGACTCATATATGTAGAGTTTTTATAAAATTGGTGATTATTAGATGTGTCTATAATTTTTAAGAGTACCATAAATCTTATGTATCAAACAGGATAGCAGTAGTATATAGGTTGATTTGTGAATTTTCTTGTGTGTTGGTTATATAGTGATATCTAGAGTTGTAGAACTTCAAATTGAGCAACATTAGATGCTCTGAAAACTTCAAAGAGTCTCCTACAACTTTTGTATTTTGAACCAGAGTTGATTTTGCTATTAAAGTTGACTGGCAGGGCTCAACATTTTCTTGCTCTTGCTGTCAGCTTTGTTTTGTCCAGTTTGCATAAAAAATCCATAATTAATTCCATACATGTCCAAATTGAGTAATTTCAATTGGACTTAGAAGTAGAAGATGACTAGCTTCAGTATTATTTTTATAATTTTTGGACTTGTGTATGAATTATTTGGACACATTAAACTTTAAGCATCTAGTTGCCATTTTGTGATTTTAGGGCGAATTGCTATGCTTGCTTGTTTAAATTGGCACATGATTGTGTGTATGAGTTGATAGAGCTAGAGGAGACCCTATTCAATAGGAGTAGTTTTTATTTAAAAAGGAGTTGAAGGTTTGAGGAAAGTAATTATTAACATAATGCCTACATGTAGTGATTTTTAAGTAACTATAGATATTTAACTATATTGATTGTGTATGTCATTTAAGTGGCAAGAATGATGAGTATATATATATATATGATTGTTATGAGAAAGCATGATGAGTATATATATGAATATATTGTTGTGAGAAAGCATGATGAATATATGTATATATATTATTGAGAGAACATTGAATGGTCGATTGAGTATATGTTGTGATGAATTGTGATCAATGGCACATATGAATGCAAGCCACTTGAGGTGGTATGAAATTATGAATAATGCAAGCCAATTGCTGTGAGAATGATAAATACACATACATATTGATTGATGTGAGGATATATGTGATAGTGGGGCTGAGTCGGGCGGACAGCCTCCACTAATTGTGAAATCTAGAACTGAGCCAGGCATATAGTTCTAGTAGTGGTCATATGTGAAAATATGAATTGTGAGATGGACAAAATGAGTCGGGCGTATAGCTACCCAATATATTTATGTGAGGATATGAGGATGTGAGAACTGGGACTGAACCGGGCGGATAGTCTCAGTATGTGACCACTTGTGAGAAATGTGCATTTCAGGTGATTCCAGCCGGATAATTAACAAGCATAAACATGCATTTTTGCATTGTATTTATATACATATGTTGAATGTGGATTAATGTGGGAATTATAATTGTGAATTGAATATGAGAAGTATGGTTGTGAATTGAATGTGAGGAATTTGTTGTGGTTTGCTTGGAATGGTGTAATTGAAGTATTGTGACACCAACACTCAATGTTTGATGTTTGGATATCTTGTTATGGGATTGTGAATTGTGTTAT
>CATIWO010136429.1:0-15102 GCA_949673435.1 Macaranga tanarius | reverse complement strand
GTATTTTTATTTGATAGTTTGTGGTCAATTCATATCAGTGTGGTTAACATGAATTATTTTATGGTCAACCATATATCATTTTATTGTCAACCACAATCGATATTTTTAGGATATACATTATAATATTTTGTGGTGAACCATGAAAATGAAGGTAATGAATATATTTTTTGTAGTATTTTTTTAATTGGGATTATATGGTGAATGTCCGTATATCATGTAGATTAACTTTTTCTACAGGTTGTAGGTTGTTTTTATCATTTCAATCCAATGGTTTATATTTTATAATTTAAATCAATGGTTAAAAAACTATGGGTATCTATACTTTCAGGGTATTACAGAAGGCCCCTTTAGTCTTTTATATTTAATTACATTAAATACATATATACATTTCTCACTTACTAATAATATGGTTCATAAAAAAAATAAACAATTTTCACTAGTGTTGTATAAATAATTATAATTTTTTACAATTTGAAAAGGTGTTTTAATATTTTTATATAGAATTTAACTGAAAAAATGGCCTAACTCTAACAAAAAAATTTAAATGTTAACGGAATAAAATTAAGTTAAGGGATGTAAAAGTTTGACTTTTAAATAAGAGGGGGTAAGTGTTAATTAGGTCAAAACTTATAGAGGAAAATGTGAATTGTTCTTTTTATTATAATGGAAAAATTTAAACTCCTGTCGAATAAATAGACACCATCTGTTGGTTCAAGTGGCAAAAAATTTAAATTTTCTTAAATAAGATTTCGAATTTGAGTCTTATATATAGAAAAAAGTATGTACTATAAAAATTTTATCCTTTATAGGTCAATCGGCTCAAACTCTGAAAGGACTCTTTATCCCTTATTGGTCCACCGGCTCAAACTCTTAAAGGACTCTTACAGCTACAAGATATCAGAGGCATTAGATGAAAAAAAAAAAAAAGATGTTGAGAAATTTTTTTATAAGATCTACTCAACTCGAATTTCAAAATAAATTTTATCAATATACCTACAAAAATGTCGAAAATATTAAATGTTAAAAAATTAATAATAATAATAATTTCATCTTATACTAATATAAAATATTAATTTGATTTAGCGTGTTGATCACCTATTTGGTTTAGCAATTATGATCAATAGTAGTCATCAACAATCATAGGCTTATGAATTGCCATTTTAATTATTTAATTTTTTTTTTATTAGAGGTGAGCTTTTCGTGGTTAGATTATAAATATTTTTATGTGATACGAGACGTAAGTATTTAATTAATTATAATATTTAGTGCAACGTTATATTTTTATTATTTAAACATAAAATATTTAAAGTATATATTACACATTTAACAATTTAATATAATACTCTAAATGTAGATACATTATTTCAACAAAAAAAAATTTAATATAAAAAATATTACTTGTAATTAGTTAGACTTCATCGAACTCTAGATACCGGTAATTTAGATTAAAAAATTTACTTATAAATAATAAAGTATTATAAATATTTTATATTTAATTAATAAAAATATCATTGGTTATTTTCATATTTACATCTAGTACAATTAAAAAAAAAGTTATTTTTTTTATAACATAATACTATAAATTTGTAATCAGTCACCGATTGAATTATTGCAGTTTTAATATGTTTTATTACATTATATAGGGAACGTTTGTTTTATATTCTCCATTAAATAAGACTTTTTTTTTTTTGAGGAAATTAAATAAGACTATTTCAGTAATGCTATTCTTTTTTTTTTTAGTTTGATGAGTAGCCATCCCCACAATTGAAAAAAATTATTCCTATTACGTGATTTATATTTTTGTTTCGTATATTTATTCTTTTTAATAAATGGTGATTATAAAAATTTAAATTTAAAATTTTCACAATTCTAATAACTGAAATATCAATTAAACCATTTTGATATGATATAATTCATATCTTTAGAAATTACAATTGTACTAACTTTCTATTTCTTCTTTTTCTTTTCTTTCTTCTTCCTCTCCTCCATTAGTGGTTTTTTAGGTAGTTTTTAGTTTTTGATGGTGTTTTTGACCAAGAAACTTTCTTTTCTTTAGTTTGTTACATAAATAATATGGGATTAAAATCTAATATTCAATCTCTAATTTTTTTTTTATCTAAATTAGTAGATTTTAGTCTAGATCTATAGATCTAGTTGGTTGTTTTTTGGATGATATGATTTTTGTAGTTGTTTGATTTATCCAAGTAGCCAAAATATGTATTTGGTTAAAATCTTAATTGATAGATTTGAACTCTAACAGTTTTTTGATGATATAAGATCATCCCTCCTAGTCATGTATATCACAAAGAGGAGAGTTGGGTTTCAACATTATACAATATTGGTATAACAGTTACATGGTTATTCAAACTGATAGATCTTAATTTTTATTATTGCTTTTCTTTTAAATTAAAAATTATTATTATAGCGGTCTGTATTAACTTATAGCACCACATTTTTATTGTATTTCCATTGTATACTATCTTCCTCCATTATTGAAATTTTCTCATTGATGGACCAAAAAAAAAATCATATCTTTAGATACTCCAAATTTTCAATAAAAAAAAAAAATGTATTTAGTAGTTGATTGTTACAAGCTAAAATTGTTTAAAATTTCACATACATGTTTAACTAATTATTGTATTTCAATTTATGTGTATAGATTATACATGTTTTTATAAAATTATTATAATTTTATGAAGGAGTATAATTAATCTATTTTTGACCTCATATGTGTTTTTTTATATGATTCAAAAAAATAATTATATGTCATTAATATATTTATAAAAAATAGAGCTAAAATTAAGATAGGTTTCTATATTTTAAAAATTATTTGATTAATTTATAATTTTTAGTAAATTTATTTAATTAATATAGTTAAATTATTTTTATTTAATTTATTTATACTTCATGCGTATTTCGCGTTTACAATTAGTGATTATAGTACTACTACATGCACGAATCCAGGTGTCATTAATAATCTAAATTAGTTCAAAAGCAAATAAAATCACAAACAAATTTAGATTACTCTCAATTAATTAATTAATTTTATATGTATATAAAGTGCCTTGCCCTTAAGTAGTGAAGTTGATGACCTGGTGAAGGGATAGCCGGATAGGTCATACGTGACTGTTTTAAAACTGAGAAAGTGGCTTAAGTAATGCTTTAAACAGCCTGCACCATGTGAAAAGCTACCTTCAACAAATTTATGACTCAAATTTTATTTATTAACTAACATATATAATCTTCTATTATATTAAGAGATGTAAGTTTACAATGTTTCGGTCAAATTGCTCTACTACAAACAAGAAAAATGTGCTATCAAATTATTCTATTTAATTGGACCTTGACCCTAATTAAATGGTTAGAACAATTTATTATTATTATTTTCTTGGCTAAAAATTATATAATTTTTTTTTTAGGTTAAATAACCACAAAATTTAACAAGTGCACTACATGTCAAAAATGAAAAGAGTAAAGCTAATTTTGAATTTTATAATTTTTCACTAATTTAATATTTTTTTTTTTGCAATAATGTTATTTTACTATAACAATAAAATTTTAAAATAAAAAGTATAAATTAATTCAGTATAATAATAATAATAATAATAATAATAATAATAATTAATACATAAAATTAATTTTTTATGATCAGTGTATGGTATATTGAACTCAAATAAGCAAATTTTATATTACTTTGGTTGAAAATGTCAAAAATGGGATTTTTAGCCTAATCATGTAATAAGTTCAGAAGCCAATTTGAACTTTTGTCTTTATATATATATATATATAGATATAACAAAGATATTTGTCAATAAATGAAAGACTTATTCCAAACCCAAAAAAAAAAAAAAAAATGAAAGATTTAGATCAATATTCATATCTTTTTTATTAATTTTTTAAAAATATATATTTTAAAATTTTATTTTTCGAATATATCATGCCAAACGTGAATAATATATCCTTAAATTTGCACCGGCACACAAGATCATGCCAAATATATTATGTCAAAAATATATTTTAAAATTTTATTTTTTGAATATAATAAGTCTACATTATGATTTTAAAACTAAGAATGCGCCTGCACACAAATCATATAATAAAACCAGTGCATATTTAATATTCAAGTAAAAAATATAAAATATGTTATGTTTAGACCGACTGAAATGTGACCTATACAAACATCTTCCATTTTATATTATTTATAGGTAGTCAAGTTTCGAATTCCATGATTCTAATTCAACATCACAGAAAAAATGACCAAGCAGGATTAATGAGGATGACATAGAAGTGTCAAACAGACTAAAAAAATCTAAGTCAAAATAAAGCCATAAGATAATAAAATAAGCAGGTAAATTTTATATACGATCACTAAAATTTGTGTTTAACTATAATTTAGTTATAAAATTTTAATTTACATCTTTTTAGTAATCAAATTTCTATTTAAATTTTGCTTTGTAGTCTCTATAATATTTTTTTTATTAATAAATAATTCAGTATTATCATTTTAGTTCATATTTTAAAAATAACATGCAAATAAATCCATATATTATTCCTAAGTTATAGCTATAAATTATTTAAATATAATATAATCTACAAATATTTTATTAATTTTTCGTTTATTATATAAAAAAAAATTGAAAATGAAGATACATATAACATTTACTTTGTTTACGTTGTTGTTTAATCAAATAATGCTTTTACATTATTCCAGTAATAAGGTATTTATCCCTTAAGATAATTTTAAATTTTTTCATTAATTTCAATATAAATATAGAAAATATGAATTTATTTATATGCTATTTTCATATTTTAGATTAAAATGATAATATTGTATTATTTATGAACCAAAAAATATTATAAAGACTACTCAAAAAACATAAATAGAAATTTGATAACTAGAAATATGCAAATTATAGTTTTACAACCAAATTATATTCAAGCACAAAATTTAATGATAATTTATATAATTTACCCACTAGTAAACCTATAAAATTTATTTCCCTTGTAGACAATTGGAAATATTTTATTGCCCTCCCTATATTATTAACACATGAACAATATCAACAGTACCACTGCTCCAAATAAAGCTGTGGCAACAGAGAATTTTCTACTGCTCAAAGCATGCAAAATTTTTATCTATATAATGTAAATATTGTTTTTAACTAAAGATGGAATTATGGTTGGCCTTCTAACAAAAATTGCATATACAAGTTTGGAAGGAGGTGTAGCATCCCATCATAGGGTTCAGTCTCATTGTGTTCTCCCATGTGCTATCTCTCACTATCTTGATAGTCCTGCGCTGTGCTTAATGGGCTGAGATTTGCCCAGTTAACAACTTAACATCTGGCTAGGATTCCAGTTATGCACACTCTGTTTACTTACTCCCATAGTCTGGTAAGCAAACCATGACTTAGCGCCAAAAGACCAGCCATCTGCAAGACTTCCATACAGACAGGATTAGATGCAGTTACAAACAGATGTAATACATTTGTATCATTTCTCAATGTGCTCACCTTTTGCCAGGTCCCAGAAAAATGTCAAACATTTACATTACAAGCATTTGATCTATTCATGGAACCTGCATAGTTTCCTGCAATTGCAGAGTTTTTTCCGGGAAAAAAAAAAGCTTCAGCTGAAGGAAACGGGGCAGACTACTCATAAGTACAAAGCAATTCAGTGGCATGCCAGTAGTCAAACACAGAAAGTAAACAGGTTCAATAGCTAACCTCAGCAGAACTTGAGAATTGAGATAATAAACTTCTCTTTTTCTTGTTTCCCTCCAGGCCCCAGCTAAGGATACAACAAATTGAAGCAATGAAGGACACACAGCTATAAAAGCTCCATGCTGTAGAAAATCCGATAATCTTCCAATGGCCTAATCAAAGAACCCGTGGAAAAAGAAGATTATCCCCCAATTGAAGGTTCATTTCTGGAGGTAAGGGCTGGAGCAACCCATTATTAGACAACTCTTCCAAGCCTTTGATATCCTGTTGCAGGCGGTTTGCATGGAAAACTGCATGCTCAAGAACTAAAGGATCATCAGGGGGATTCTGCAAAAGAGTAAGCAAGGCCCGCCGATATATTTGAGCTACTAACAATGGCCTTGCAACTTGTTGACTTTTGCACAAGATTGCCACCTTGATGACATGCTTACAAAGATTTCCCAGTCTTGACCAGGGACAGTCACAGTGGGAGAACTCTGTACCAGGATTCCAAATGATGTATGCTAAGCTTCTGTCAGTTTGAGAGATGACCTTTGCAAGTTGGAGATTTTGCTCATCCAACATCACATCAACATCAGGAATGTGCCGTGCTTGGTACCAAGCATTAGTTAGGAAAGATCCGTTCCTTACATTTGCAAAATACCCAGTTTCTACACTGTACTGGCCTAACCAATATGCAGAGTGAAATTCAGTCGTCAAAATGTGGACCAACCAATCAATTCTTGCCCAAAAATTAGCATGTTGCTCATCAAAAAGCTTGGATTTCAACCTTATGTGGTAGGATTCAATTGCAGCCATGGGCCCTGTGCCAGCCACAGGGAGAGACCTTATGCCATTAACCCACAACTCTGCAAGATAAGAGACAAGGTATGGTCAATGTTCAAAATCAGTAAAATGTTGTAAGGATTTTTTTCTTTGATCTTGTCATTTAAGGACACAATCCCTTAAAACAACTACCAGAATAGTCATTTAAAGAATTGAAAATATGTGCAACAAAGATCTATTTTCAGAGTTTTACGTCATGAGACTATGTTTTATGCAGCTTAACTACCCAAGACAATGTATCAAAATTCAAGCATGTTCCAATTAATATTCAAAACAAAGATGCAACAGCTATGAAGTCATGCAGTAATCAAGGTATTTAAAAAAAATCTGGCTAGAACATCAAATTAGGTATGTCAATTTCATTTAATGTCAACATTGTGTAAAAAACAGAGTAATATGGATATTTGCAATTTCATGATTAATGTTGCACAGAAAGAATAACCTATTGCAAAATTTAATACATAGGCTAGACTAAATATGTTATTTATGATGTCTACCTAACACAAGGTAGCACAGGACCAGAAGCAGGAAAAAAAAAAAACTACTAACAGTGACAGATGGATAAGAAGTTTATTGACAATTGGAAAGACAGTACTAATCCAAAAAGGAAATGTGTGATCCCTAGTAGATATTGTCAAGCATAAAAGATACACAAACCTATGTATGGTAACCACCTCCTCTTGAAATAATCTAAAAAGACACTTTGATCAACATAAACTTGCATGAACTCTTCAATTGCATCCACAGCATTTGCCACATTTCTTGTGGAATACAAAATGCATCCCAAGTGCTTAAACATCTCCCGTTGCACATCAATGTTGCAGCATTTCTTTAGAAGGCTTCTTATCCAAGAACGACGAACATTCCAGGTGCATAATAGTACCCGGCAATGTAAGGCCTCTCTGCAAATATGAATGATTTTGCATTTGCATTTCCCTTTCAAAACCAAAGTTATGAATGAGAACTTAAAGTTCCTTGCATAAGAATTTACCTTATGATAGAAATGTCAACGGAAGGATCATCAACTAGAAAGGCACTGGGCCTCCACCTTGGATCCTTTGTTCGGATCTTTTCGGCTAGAGAACCAAACCATTTGTGGATCTCTTGACTAACAAGTGATGAGGTAATGACCCAAGCAACCGGAATTGCATTTTGAGATGAATCGAAGACAAGTAAAGTACATAAAGGGTACTGTAAAAGAGCGGAAATTATCATGTAATTATCAAAAGCTACTTACCATGTAATTACAAAAAACCACTTGTATGAACACAAGCTAGATTCATATTCTTTAATGTACTTATTTCATTCCTAGACTTTTGGCCACAACAGTTTCTAAGCCTTATGTCTCATCAACTAGATGATTTAATACACATAATTGTGAACAATCGAAAGTCATAAGGCATTAACAGTTGAAGGTTGAAACTAATGTGACATCAACAATCTCGGCCACAAAATATTCAGAATCTTTGGGTGGAGAGAGACTTAAGGTGAAACTTCTACAAGTCAGATGTTACCAAAGTTTACCATAACAATTACAAGAGCCCCTAAATGCATAAAACATAAACGCTTGTTCCGGAAAAGCACTTGTTCCCTCAAAAACCCAAAATACATTTCATATTTTTGGAAGAAAAAGAATAAGTCTATTCTTTCCAATTTTCAAACTGCCAACCTTTTAACTTCCTAACCTCAACTCATTTATATGCAATGATTCTCAATATCTTTGATAGCCTAAGACTAAGTTGTTATGGACAGTGACAATGATTCCATAATTTTAAGCCCAGAATCACACTCATCAATGTTGTTTTGCATAAGGGGATAGGCAAAGAGAGTCTGCAGTACCTTAAGTTTCTTTGGGCCAAATTTTGAATGAGACGCTACAGAACCATTATGCCCATAGCAGAGCATCTGCTGCAACTGCCAATCTGTCTGTATTCCCAGAATAAATGGGTCTGAGCCAGAATTATCTTGGAAGAAAAAGACATGTTTCTGATGGCGCTGCACCCACATTTTTACACTGCAATCATCATTTGCATGCAATTTGTGAGAAGAATTACGAGCAACCCTCTCCATATTACGAACATCATTCCGTGTCAGAAAATCATCACGATTATGGGGGCCACCATGTCCTTGTACCACCTCTGTGTGATGTTGTATTACATTATCCAAAGATATTCCAGCATAAAGCATTGACATTACTTTCTGGCGCAGTTCTTCTGAAATTCTTGGAGCATACATAGCTCTTGTCCCAACAGCATCCAGATCAAGTATCCCATGGCACGGAGCCCCAGTTTTGTCCACATGTTTTCTTTGATTATATATGATGAGAGCCAGAAGGGGGCGGGTGTACAAGCGTTTTACGGTAAAATGACAAAGACAACCTCGCATCATATGCCTCCTTCCAGGCCTGCTCCCCTTCCCAGTTGCAGGTTTCACATTAGAGCCATCCCCTATGCTAAACTCACTATCTCTGTAGTCCTCAGGACCATATGAACACCAATATCTGAAAACGACCATGATAACTAACATATCACCTTTATGATAAGAGCACTTAAAATATGTCGGATTATTTTTTTAAAAAAAAAGGTTCATCCCAAATGATGTCTCATTCCAAAAACAACAATGTAAAGACCACCGAGTTTCAGTGAGAAATAAAATTTCATTCTGCACAACATTTTGCTCAATGATGAAAAAGAACACTAGTGGTTCAAGAAGCTCTTGGCAAAGAGCATAATCACAAAACCAAGCAGCATCATTTCTAAACAGTTTCTAACATTTAAAAAAAATACCAGAAAAGAAGAAGATGCCCTCGAATCGCAATGTCACTTACAATGTATACTCAAGATAGCCATCAACCCTTGGTTTAGTAATGCTGCCTTCAGATCTCTTCCTCCTTGACTCAACGCGAAAGCTAGCAGGACATTCTGCATTTGATGATTCTCCTTTGACAAAATCTTCAACTCTAGAAAAAGGGATAAGAGCAATATCATCACCCCCTTGACGACCACCTTCCACCTTCACCCACTTAATATTTGCAGCAGAAAACTCCGCACAAGGAGGATCTTGCACCGGAAGATTAAGGATGTCCTCCATTCTTGGAATCTACAAATTCAAACATTTTGATTTTGTAAATGCCCAAATCAAATCAAAACAAAGATTGAATGTTACACCCCCCTCTCTCTCGCTAACAGTTATTATCTAACGAACACATTGCTTAATTCGATACTTGAATTCAAGAACTTTCCTGAAATAAATCATTTGCAAGAATTGAATTAATTTCTTGCAAAATCATGTGACTAAATTCAAGAATCAAACAGAAACATATTTGAAAAATGATTACCTTAGCTTCATGGCTCTTCATCGCTATACTGTTTTAGTGATTAAATTCAAGAATCAAACACACACACACTCTCCTCCTGCAACAACTAACAATCTTCTTTCTAATAACACTTAATTTTCTACTAATTTTTACCTTTTAAGCTCGACAGAGAAGAGAGTTCTCTGCGTCTTAAATTTTTTCTCCTCGAAGTGAACAGTGATAGCATGAAAGTCTAATTACCAAAAGGTCCTCATCTTTGTCTTCTATTCATTAAAAAGTCCGATACTTTTAATTTGGATAAATATAAGAAAATTTTTAAGATTAATTACTATCACATCCTTCAGGTTTGGCCTATTGGACTACTAGATTCCTATATTTTCAATAATTAACTTAAATATTTATAAGATTTTACTCCGTTAAACTATTATGTTTTTTCTGTTTAATTTTCCGTTAAATGGACCAATTTGAAAAAATAAAAATTCTATTTAACCCCTAAATTTATAATAAAATTTTATATTCATCTTTTTTATTATTTTTTAATTTAAACCAAAAGGTATAACATTAATTAGCAAACATATTTGTCATACAGAAATAGAGGATCTCAAAAGGAACCTTTTTGAACATAACAAGATGACAATCAGCAAAAACATGCAACTCAGTCTCTGTAATATAGTATTTGTCATAATTCATCTACAAAGGTATATTTCTACTAAAAAATCTATTTTGCCAAGGAAGAAATGCATTTAAAAGCAGTCATATAAAGTGTTTGACTTTGAGAGGTACGTTTTGGTGCCAAAGAGAAAGCCAAACTAATTTACTTGCAATTGAAATATAATCACCAGAATTCAGCCTATTCAGAAGTTCAATGGTCTCATAGTAGGTTAATTTTTACAGTGAATATCTCATTCCTCACTTTCATTTAATAAAGTTGATCTTAGGAAGTCGAAAATTAAGTAGAATACTGCAAGTTAGATCAGTTTCAAAAGAAAGAAAAAAAGTATGTACCAGCTGTCTCCATCATTGCTTCATGGTTTCATAAGTTAATACACTACATGCTCGAACTCTTAAAGTATAAAAAGGAATTGGTGAAATTAGTTTGAGCGATGTATTGTCCCATAACCATTTACCATAAGTGTCATGATCGTTGACATGGATAGATATAGAAGATGTCAGATTCCACGTAGGTAAAAATATTATCATACAAGCATCTTCTATTAGACATAATAAGATAGAATTAACAATTAACTTTTTAATTACTCACTAAACTCGATTATGAAGAACTAAGCATTCAAAACTTAATTGTAAAAACATTAACTTTTAAGACTAAAATTACTGTTATCTCCAATTTAATGAAAAATTGGATGAATTTAAAATTATATTATAAGTTTAAGGACCAAATAGAACTTTTAGTTTTTTAAATTGATCTATTTAATGGTAAACTAAATGTTAAAAATGTAGTAGTTTAAGAAAACCAAAGTTGAGAATGTTTCATTATTGAAAACACGGAAACCTAGTATAATAGAGCAAACCTCAGGGAGATATGATAATAATTAATCCAAAATTTTAAACATATTTGTGAGTTTACATTATTTTCATAATTGTTTTGTTAAATTTTAAATGTATTACTTAATATGATGTGATAGAAAAAATATATATTATTCTCATACCTACGCTAAATTGGTGTTATGTTAATATTTTTAACAATGTTAATATAATATATTTCAAATTACCATTAGATAAATTTATGTATTTTAATATATTAAAAAAAATAAAGATTTAGTATGTGTAAAATTATATGACTTTTTTTATATTTTTGCTAAATTAATAAGAATTCTTTTCAATATATATATACAAATAAACTTAGAACTGTTAAATTAATATTTATTTAATTATGATCATTAATATATATTATAGATAAAAAATATTAATTAATTGCTATAATTAAATAAGAACTGATCCAATAATTTTTAATTTATATTAATTTTATTTATATAAATGCACATATGTGTATAAATAAAGGAGGAAAAAAATTAAAATTGTAAATAAGCCTTTTGTCTTATATGGAAGGCTTGAATTAAGCCCTTTGTTATAAATGAATTAGCATGTTTGTATAAAATTGTTATGGCTTTATAAACAAGTGCATCCTATTAAAAAAAAAGTCACAAGAGTCCCATTTTTTAATTTTTATTTTTATTTTAAATGCAATTTTTCATAAATTTAAAATAAAATATATTCAATAAAAAATTTAATAATTTTCAATAATTATGATTATTAAATAGGTTATTTATATTTCTATAATTTATTATGTTTAATTTTTAATTTTATCAAGTACTATTTTAGTATTCCAAAGCAATTCAAATATTATAATAATGGTTAATATTTGATTATTGAGCTGGGAAGTGGGAACATATGAATGCTTTAATTCTGTGGAAGCTATTGGGTTGAGTTTTATCAAGGCTTTGCAAGCCCAACTTTTGAGTTAATTTTGAACAACATATGGACCAAGTTCAGACCGTGTAATGCATTCAAAAGAAATTGAGACTTTGGACTTTATGTAAATGAAATGGCACTTTAATTAAACTCCAAAATTAATTTTCTTTTTCCTGGGATAGTTTCGAATCGAATCCATAATTTTCTACTATTATAAAAAGAATTTTTATTGTTTGATTACTTAATCTTTTCAAAAACTTGGGATTCAACACTTAAATTTTGTAATTCAAAAAAAATCAATGGTTTTAACTTTATATAAAATTGTTATAGCATATTACATCTGCAGCTATTTATATTTGTATGAATTTATTATTTTACTCTTATATTTTAAATTTTGTTAAATTAACACCTCAACTTGTCAATAGTTCATTAAATAAACTAAATAATAATTTATAGATAAATTAAAGTGTTAATTTAATAAAATTAAAAATATAAGGGATAAAGTGATAAATTTATACAAATACAAATGACTACATATGTGTTATGCTATTGCTATATATTCTATATGCTTTTTATACATAAATTTGGTTAGAGGTTAACTTGCATATAGTATAGTTTGCGCACAAATTTAGTTAAATGTCTACTTGTATATAATAAAGTCCATCTTTAAATTTGCTTATATGCCAACTTGTATATAATAAAGTTTTTGTATTCGTTGTCTTTTCTGTACATAAATTTGGCATGATGTCAATTTGTATATAATATATTTTGTGTCCCAATCCGAATACTAAGTTTATTCCAATGTAAAAAAAAAAACAGAAAACTAGATAAATATGAGGAAAAAAGAGAAAATTGGAATAATAGATGTAGACCTTACAACTAAATTTTAAGAAAGTTATTTTCAATTCTCAAGTACAAATAAATTTTATTAATCATTGATAAGCATACTATAATTGAGGGTTTTCTCTCATATCTTTCAATGAGCATATGTTAATTACATTTTAATTTAATTTAATTTACTGTAAAAAATATAAAAAAAATTACATTCCAATTATTTCATTGACAATTATTGAATGAAATCATTATTTTTATAATAAGTAATTTTTAAAATTATCTTTCATGGCATTTTGAACACAAAGCATAAAATTTTTAATGACTGAAAAATGCATTTTAACTGTATTTATTTATTAGATTATTATATTTTGTTTTAGATTTTTTCAGCACACTTTATTAATTAAATTGGATACCACACAAGAAAAAGAATTGAAAAAAAAAATCGCAAATTTGGCTGGTTTGATGCTTATTTCAAAAAGAAAAAAATTACTAACATCAAATAGTTGACTTTGTTTCACCAAAAATCAAAAAGAAAGTTTGGATGCGCAAGCAATCTCACTAATTTGATCTTTAGTTAATTAATATGTGATGCCACTTTTTGATTCTGATGTTGAATGGATGGGTGGTTATGAATTGAACACCATTTAATAAAATCCAGCTTCAACTTTAAGCAACCTTTAGATAGTGTGTTTTTTTTTTTTTTCCAACAACTGAATCGAGTTTTGAAGGCTAGAGAAATAGTGACAATCACAAGACTTACTTGAAAAATGGTGGTTTCACCATACACAATTTCATATGGAACCATACAATTTATATTTGTACAAACCAAATTAAACGACAAATAGTTCTTTCAAAAGATTGTAGATTTAATTTTTACTATTTAGAGTGTAGGTGTTAATAATGGTTTTAGTGTTTCAAATGCATCTAAATTTACAATGTAAAATAATATATTAATAGTTTTTTTGGTTCAAAGAGTCTATTAAATTTTAATTAATATAGTTTAATTTAAATAAGACTATAAAGATGATAAAAGTCTTTTAACAATTAATTTAATGTGAACATATACGTTATAATTCAAACTCAAAATGTTGCTTAAACGATAATAATTCTTAACAATTGATTCTAATCGTTATTGGTAATATACAGATATTTTAATTCAGATTTTTAAAATAATTATACCATGCTATACTAGATAATTACTAATTACTTTATTTTTATTCAATAAAAATTATCAAAAGTCAGTTTAGGGATAGTTATTTTTTATTAGTATAAATTTCATTAATATTAGTGAATGGTTGCAATGAAAATTTAAACTCGAAATTATTACAACTTTCACCAAATAAAAATATTAATTATTAATTTTTTATTTATCGTGGCATATAGAGTAAGTGCAATATTTTAATACGTAAAATGAATGAATTTTGCAGATTAATTTATTTTCAAATTATTTCAAGAAACGATATGCTAGACTTAACGAAGTATCACATTCAGCGGCAGATATCTTTCACTCATTAACGGCCTCTCATCAATCAAAAGGTTAGTCAACTTTGATTGAATGTCCCACTTCCACTGCTACACTTTTTATCTTTGCAAATTCACTATAAAAAGGATCACATTCCCTTGCAATTTCACTCAACAATGGAGCCTCAAAGCCAACAAATTCCCATCCATGACACCCTCCAAAGCCCTCAAGAAACACCCACTTCCAAATTTTTTCCAACAACCATTGTTCACAAACTGAAAGAAAATCTGATCTTTAGATCAAAATGGGCAGAACTGAATGGTGCAATGGGGGATTTAGGCACTTATATACCAATAGTATTGGCACTAACACTGGCCAGTGACCTTAACTTGGGCACAACATTGATATTTACTGGCATCTACAACATTGTCACTGGTGCAATATATGGTGTGCCAATGCCAGTCCAGCCCATGAAATCCATTGCAGCTGTGGCTATATCAAACAGTGCCGAA
>CATIWO010136427.1:0-10852 GCA_949673435.1 Macaranga tanarius | reverse complement strand
CCATATTTACAACACTTGTAAATAGCCATATTTTAGCATACAAATCAACACATAAAAGAACATAATGATCACAACTCTTGCAATCACTCACATGCTCCAAATTCACAACACTTGCAAAATTGAACATATACAATTACAACTCTTGTAATTATGAACCATTAGGCATGTAAATCATGTGATAGATGGCTTTGATACCACTTGAAGGAAAGTGTGTGTAGAAGAACAATAAAATATGAAATTTAAAAATTTTTATTGCATGCAACATTTGCATCTAACACAAACACTTTCATGCCCATAGATCATATCACATGCTGATTAAGGAAAATAGACATAGGTGATAGTCTAGGGATTAGTAGTACCCATATATTAATCCAATGACTATGAACTTTTATAGCATATGTACTAAATGAGTTTGTCACTCATATTATCAACTCTTGATAATAAACTCATTCAACATAATACTAAGGGTAAATACTCAAATAAACAAACACTTTGATTTAAATGAATATTTTATTACCAAAGGGATAAATATACAATATCTACATACAATAATGGCCCTAGGGCACATCTATACTAATACTTATCTAAGTGTAGAGAAGCCCATGTGCCCATAACCTTAGCCCATATCCATTAAGTGTTAATGAATATCAAGAATAAGGTTATCCATATAACCAAATACCACCCACTCACTTGCAAAGCCAAGCCATGCATATAGATAGAGTATGAGATACTCAATCTATCAAATGCATGTAGCTTGAGTATGAGACACTCAAGCTATAGCATTACATGTGACTTGAGTATGAGACACTCAAGCTATAATATTGCATGTGACTTGAGTATGAGACACTCAAGTTATTATCATTATTATTATAATATTGGTTTTTATATAAGTTAGTGGAGAGTGTAGAGACAACACTCTAACTCCTAATGCATATGACTTGAGCATGAGACACTTAAGTCATAAGTATTATCATATTGTTTTTATGTTAATAGTTAGTGAAGTTTGTAGAGACAACCAACACACAACTCTATTTACACATTAGAGAGCATTTTGATATTCTAACAAAAGAGAGAAAAGGATGAAGAAAGCCTTCTTCATTCTTCTTCTTCAAGTGTAGAGAATTCAAACATACACAAGTATTGTATGCTTTCTACCAAAAGTCCATCATCCATTAAAGGTTTCTTTCTAGTTCCATACATCTAAACATTGGAAGGGTTCTTGCAAGCACCTTGGGTCAAAGAGGAGAGGCTTGTCCATAGAGCTTCACCATCCTTTAGAGGTCTTCATTGTGCAATCCGTGTGTATCAAGCTAGAGGCTTCTCATTTGGGGAGCTTGGGGCTTGTATATCAACATCAACTAAAGCTTATCAAGCATTCTACCAACTCGGAGTATTGTAAGTGTTACCAAACCCTTAGTTGCTAGGTCTTGTGTTATGAATGTATGACTTAGTTGATTGTTGATGTATCATGTTGTTCTTGATGCTTGTTTAGTTATGTACTTGCCATGTGATATGATCTATGGGTATGAATGTGTTTGATATTTTATGCAAATATTGCATGCAATTAAAATTTTCAAATTCCGCACTTTTGATTGTCACATGATTACACATTCTTTCATTGCTGGTTGTTGTAAGTAATTACTCCTAGCAATTCGAAGCTTTTTTTGTAATTTTAAATTCTTTAAATACATTTAACTTATTGAGTGTTGGTTGTGTGATTAGAGTTAGGTTCTCTCTTCTACTGTTCTCTGGGGGGTTAAGTTAAGGGGAAGTGAGGCCTGATTCTAGCATTGGTTTAAGTGTAAAACATCAAAATACTTAAAGATTAGTTTTGGTTGGATTTGATTCAAGAAAAACTCTATCTTTGTAAATGTTTGAGTTGAGCTTTGAAAAATTCTTTATTGTAATCAATCTCTTAATAGATAGGTATGGAGTTTAAAAGTTCTAACTTAGAAAAAGTTAGGTGGAGACGTAGGATTAGTTATTAATCCGAACTTCTTAAATTACCTGTGCTTTTTTATGGTTATTCTTGTGCTCTTACTCTCATTCTTCAATCCCTACTTTCACTAATCTCTTTCTTTAATATCTCTTTAATCCTAAAAATTATTTAATTACCCTATTCACCCCCCTCTAGGGCCTTTCAATGTCCCTTCATTATAAGATCCTAATATCAGCTAGAGTTATAGTTAAGTCAAATTCTAATTACCTCAATCATATGATCTCATCTTCAATTCAGTTCTCGATAAAAAAATAATTACTACTAGAAACTATTTTCTAGTACCAAAACTCTTTCGTGTAAGTCAAGTTTGAGCTAGCCAGGTACTTATTTATTGAGAATAACTTAGATAGCATAAGATATTATCTCGATTCACTCTAGGTAATAAATTTCATCTTGGTCGATCACTTATCCTTATATGTAACCTACTAAAGCACCACACGATATATACCCATGCATGGCTAGTACAAGTATGTAAGCAGTAACAAACTCTAATCAACCATATATGAACAATCGTGCCACCTCAAGTCAAGAAACTATATGTACAATTATGTCCAAGATTGTAATGGTTAATAAAAGTGAATCTATATGTAATCACATATCTTACATCATAGTTTGATCCACCTATCGCATGAGTATCCCCATGTCTATTTTGATATCTCATATTAAGTAGCATAAGACTTACTACCTCCCACTTTCGATATCACATAGTGATTAAGGAAAATCGATAAATGTGATAGTCTACAGATTATTATTACCTTTATATTAATCCAATGACTATGAACAATTATAACATATGTACTAAATAAGTTTGTTACTTATATTATCAACTCTTGATAATAAACTCATTTAGTATAATACAAAAGGGTAAACATTCAAATAAATAAACACTTTATTTAAATAAACATTATTTTATTACCAACAGGGATAAATGTACAATGTCAACATATAAGAATGGCACTAGGACACATATATACTAACAAATTGCTACTCTTATAAAAAAAACAAACTTTATTTTTTTGGTGTTTAAAAATAATTTCAAATTATTTTTATTTAATTAACTTACATATTTTTATTTTTTAAAAAAATTATTATTTATATATTATTTAAATAAAATAAGAACTATATACATATAAATTATATTTTAGTGCTCAATGTTTAAATATATTTTTTGTATTCATTCATATTATTTTATAATTTTTTAAAACATTGGACACATAGATTATACGTTAATCTAAATAGATTAATTAATATTTATATTATTTATATTTTATGATTTTATTTTAACAATAGTTGTTTTACTAGGTACTAAAATAATTTTAAAAAAAAGGCATTGAAAATTTTGGCAATTAAAATCAACAATAATTATTATACTAATTGTATTTTTTTTCTTTTTTTAAGATAATAATCAGAGATATTAAAAAACTCCAATTGACTAATTATTTTAAATTATATTTTAATTAACAAGTGAAATGAAATTAAGAGTTTGAATTATATTTTAAAGTTTGAAAATACCCAAATAATTTATTCCTAACATTTGAAAATAACATAAAGAACAAATAATTAAGGATTTATTCCTTTTCTTGGAAACTCAAAAAATAAAATAAAATTCTTTCATAAATGTGCTTTTAATATTTAGTAAATAATAATTAATTCAGAAAAATTTGTTAACAAAAAAGCATATATTTAAATTAAGAAATTTGTGTCATTTAAATTTTTTAAAATATTAATAGTGGAGTATGAAAATAAAAAATTTACAATAACAAGTAGACATTATGATTGAGAATATTTGTGCTATATTCATAGTTTAAAAAACAATAACATTAGAGTGACATATAAATGAAGTGAAAAAAATCCCTAGCCGAAATTGTTTTTTCCTGAACTTTTCATATTTTTACAAGTTGGATGAATATAGGGCAAAATTTAAAGTGCAAAATTGTTGTAATCATATCATTGAGCTTGAGTTTATATTTTGCGCTGGCTAACTCAAATTTTGGCATTCCAGGGCGCATTTTTCCTTTTCCCCTTTGCCTGTTTTCCCTATCCATAACGCATTTATGATAACAACCAGCACTTCTTTTGTTTTTATTACTCCCTTGGTGCTTTTATTAGAGCCTAGAGGTGCCACCGCCTGAGGCTTAATTCCGAGGGTTCTATTTTATAATGTCAGTCAGATATTTCATATTATCATGTGCGAGCAAAACTGACAGATCTGCTATACTGAGACACCGAGGATACTAGATGACCTTGACGTGATAGTATTTCTAGATGATTTTTTCAACTTGGGATTACTAATGTGAGTTTATATTCCAATATTTCATTATATCATCTCTGAGTTTTAAAATGGCTCACTAGACATCAGACTTCAAAAATGCGATGCTGTGACAAAGCATGTTGTCTTTAGTTACCTTGTCTAGCTTATCTCATTGCTTTCAGGTACAGCTCTATTTGATAAATTTTGGCCAACAGCTGATAGGCATAGGATCCATATTGCTATCGTTCAATAAAACCATAGAACAATTCCATCAAGTTAGCAAGTGCTTTAACTTTAATAGTGTCATCTTTGATCCACCTAAGAGAATTCACAAGACTTAGATCTATAAAGAAATAGCGAATTGAATGAAATCAAAGATAACTTCAGTTGTGCATTCGCACTAGTGTTTTACATCTCTTCAGATTCACTCATCATTACTTTCAAGAGATTAGGTATGCCAAATCAAAGATAACTTCAGTTGGGCGCCCTGATTAAGATGGAGACTTTACAAATTTAAGTCAGAGGCCATAATCCAACATTAATCAAAGATTCTTCTCCTAGTGAAAAATCTACATAACCGAATATGTCCTATCAAGTTAAGTGTTCTAAAATCTAACATAACTACTGAAGTAGAGGCAGATGATTAACTTGCTTTTATCGATTTTCAGGCACTCTGCAAGAGCCCTGTGACCCAGGGGACCTACGTGCATTGAAGCTTGGGTAGCTTCCTACCTTTGAAGTTGACCGCTGAGCTTTTACCAATGGGACTAGCGACTGCACAACATCTGCCATTAATGGCCTGTAATCAGCCTCAGGTTGTACACACATTGCTGCAATTGCTGCCACCTGAATAACTTCTTTCATTGAGTATTGACCCTCCAATGCCGGATCCATAATTTGCACTATTTTCTCTCTATCTGTCAGTTGAGGCAGCACCTATTTTACAAACAATAAAAACAAATTTAAGTAAAAGTGATCATCAAACTCAACTACAAAGCTTCTACATAGTAGATCATCAACTTTAAGCAGGACGCTATGCTGCATCATCAAAAGTAGTAGTAACATTTTTCTATAACCTTATAAACATAAGAGGATACAGAAAATGCCCACCCAAGACACAAGAACGCCTTCCCCTGGAGGTCTCTTCATATCGACTGGCACTCTGCCAGTAAGCAACTCCAACAGGACAACCCCATAACTGTAGACATCTGATTTTGTCGTTAGATGACCAGTCAATGCATACCTATGCAGCACAATCATACAAAACTCAATATCAGATGAATTGCTCTCACAGTACAGCAAGAACATAGTTTCACCATGAGTTTGGATGGGGATCTGAAAGTGAAACGACAACAGATAAGTTCACTTTGATTGGACTTGTCAAACTAGTAAGGTTCATGAGTAAGGATAAAAACCCTATTAAAGCATGAATTGAAGTACCAAAATGGAGGTATAAGCTCAAATGTACCACAAAGTTAACAAAATCATATTCATGAATCTTCAATTAGAAAAAGAACAAAATTTTTGTTCAAACAAATTAAAGCTAAAATCATGACCATGTTCCTTCAATCCAGACATAGCCTGGGAATAAAAACTATATGCATGGCAGAATACAAAGAGACAGGCATGTATGACTAGTGCTAAAGAAAAGCTTTGGTAAATCATACTCAGGAGCAACATATCCCTGGGTTCCCAACACTCGCGTTGAGACATGTCCACCAGCTTTATCAGGTCCGAGCTTGGCTAATCCAAAATCAGATACTTTGGCATGGAAATTTTTGTCCAAAAGGATGTTACTGCTCTTGAAATCTCTATGAATTACTGGAGGACTGACATGCTCATGCAAATATTCCAAACCCTTCGCAGCTTCAAGGGCAATTCTCAACCGTGTTTCCCAGTCCAACCTCAGGTGCATGGCTCTGTGACCTGTTTTAACTCAATCAAACCAAGCCAGGTATTGAGTGAAAACCCATGATAAATAAATATTGAGTTTATTATTTAATGCAAGTGATCCAATGCACTGCTGATTTGTAACAAGTAAAGAAAAATAATTTTAAATCTTTATGCTTTATTCAAATCTGAACTTGAACTTTTCATTACTAGCTGAGCTCAGACTCAGTCTTGCAGTATATAGTCTAAGCTCGATCCTAGCAAAATATTGACAACCTAACCAATGGAAAGTCTTACTTGGCTCAACTCGCTTGCAAACCAGGCCTTGAGGATAACTTATTTGCACTCTTTTTAACTTTCCACACTTCACATTTTGACTACACGGTAGATAACTAATAAAGCAGGCATGAGAAGCTGGAGGTGAATTTCAAATAACACCATCCATTTTAATTGTTGTAAAAGAAAATCTCACACATAAATCTGAAGGCGAAATTCTACCTAAGGCAATATATTAATGGTTTTTTTGGTGGCAGGAAATTAGAAATTTCAGCCCTACAATTAATATGAAAAATGATCTCTATACATCTCAAGCTGATTCCTACAAAACCTTTGTTTAGATGACTGTAAAATAATGGGAGGAAAACAAATGGGTGGAAAGTGGAGGATAGGAAAATAAAAAGAGGAAATTTACCAGCTATTTTCCTCTTTTGTGATTGAAAGGGAAGAATTGAATAGAAAGGAATGTGGAAATGAAATTTCTAAAATCACTTGTCCTTTCATGTTCAGAGACTAATTAATTAACTTGGGGTAAATAATTGATTCTTGAAAAGTTCTACCTTGCTTTTTCTTCAAATTGGACAGACCAGACAATTATGGACCGAAGGGAAAAATTAAATATCAAATGTAATTTTCACTCAAGTTTTTGGAAAGCTCAAGTAAAGAAAACAATGCAGAGGACATTATTAGCTAAAAAGTTTTAATAAAAGTAGCCAGGTTCATTAGCATTTCAATACATTCTGCTTCTGTTTTAATCTGAGAGATATAGCAGGTAATTCAAGGTTATGAATTTGAGAAAGTCACAGAAACATCAGCAAGCTGAGAAATGACATATTTTGTAACTTCTACATGAGTTAGGTAAGGGCTGATAGAATCGGTATAATCAACAAAGTCAGGTATATTAGATTTCAGTTGACATCTCTTACTGTAATAAAGGGATTGAATCTTCTGATAACAGCTGCAGAACATTTTTCATTGTAAGAGATAAATGCTAGAAACATGAAGAAAAAGAAGAAAACTAGTTGTCTTACCACTTGTGGGGTACAAATGTTCTTGCAGTCCACCATTTGCCATGAAGTCATACACCAGCAATTTATGATTGTTATCTGAACAATAACCAATCAATGCCAGCAAATATGGAGAACGCAAGCGGCATAGCAATTCCACCTGTGAAGAACAAACCATTAAGAACTGTGCAACACAAACCCATATAACAAAATGAAATGAGATGAAATTTTTAAGGAGAAGGATAAAAGAAGAAATTTTAGAAACACACACATATGGCTCACACTTACAAATGCACACATATATGCACGTGCAACACATGGGCACAAAGAAATCTGGCCTCTTTGCTTTCAGGGAAATGAAAAATTATTTGGTTGAATCAAGTTTTCCATATTTCAAGAAACAAAGACTGAAACTTCAACCAAAAAAATACACTGAGATCAAACCTCCACTTTAAATTCCTCTTCTCCTTGTTTCCCTGCTTGGTCCATTAATTTAACTGCAACTTTCCTTCCATCACTGAGCACTCCACGGTACACTGACCCAAAACCACCATGCCCAACCACATTTGACTTGCTGAAACCACCAGTAGCTGAATGCAGCTGCTTAAATGTGAACACTTGAAGCCCTTTATCAGTTGTTACTTGCAGGTTCTCAAAACTGCCTTTCTCTTCATATTTATGCCCTTCAATAACAATTTAATCACAAGCATGCACTAAGTCAATGATCTGGGAAATTTCAAAAATAAATAAATATACGAGATTCCCTTAAGTGGGAACAGAGAAAATGGTAATTTAGTTTAACTATAATGAAACAACAATTTTTTTAAAAAAAATTGCTTTTAATTTTTGCCGATTTAAATGATGTGCAAAAGAAAATGCAATATAGCTTGATTTAACCAAAATAATTATATTTCTTAAAAGAAATTAAACTAACAGTACACGTGATGGTACATTTGATATTTGGGGCATTTCAGATTAGACATTTAATTAAGGATTTTGAGTTTATGTCGAAGCTTCAAGCTTTAGGGGAAAAAAAACACACTAAAAATCTGTAAATTCAAATCCAGCGCTTAACTCTAATTTTAAAACATCTAAAAATCATAGCAAATACATGACATTTGTGACTGAACATCATGCATTGGAAAACCAAACCAGCAATAACTCAAAAAAAAAAAAAAAAAAAAAGGCTTATTAATAAGTATGAGACTACCTTTGTGGGTGCTATTACGGCGTTTAGAAAGCTTATTACGTATGTAGCAGTAATAGCTAAAAGCCACAAAGAGAGAAGTAACAGCAAGTGAAGCAATCACCACAATAGCTACTAATGCTATGCGTTGTTTCCTTCTGTAATCATCCTCGTCTGCTTCCATACTTCTTCTTTCTGTTTTCAAACCCTAACCCTAATCTTAGAATTTACACAGAAGAGAAGCGGAGAGATGGTTTTCTTTTTCTCCCATTTCACACACTCTCCAGTTTAGCAGACTGTCTATGTCGTTTGGCGCCGAGAAATAGTAATTGCCAGTGGCTGCCTGTCGTACATGTGATGTGGCTATTGTTTAAAAAATTTTGTCCCTTTGTCCTCTGTCACTGGTAGTAAGAATAATGTTTTTTTAAAAAACAAAAAAATTTACTCTTCTAAGAATAATGTTTTTTTTATACAATAATTTTTGTACTAAAAATACTGTTTTTACAAATAAGTTCTAAAACAATATTTATTTGTAATCAAATTTTATAAATTTTTAAAAAAATTATTAATGAAAGTAATTTTATATTTGTTAATTGTTAAATTTATTTTTTTTACAATTCATTTTTAAAACTCTAAAATATTTTATTTTTCATATTTTTATCAAATAATATTTTTTATTTTCTCAATTATGACATTTTATTATTTTATTTCCATAATCATTTTATAATCTATTAAAATAATATCAAAAATAATAAAATAATTATTAGTTAAATATCACAATTATAAATAAAATTAATTAAGTTATTTTTTAAATATACATTTTTAATAAAAAAAATATGACATAGATGAATATTATTTTTTATATATTTAGATAGTTTTGTTAATATTATAATTTTTTTAAAATTTTAAATAATTGTTAAATTCAATTGGTTTTAAATTTGACGAAAATTTAGTAAAAAATATCTTTAGATTCAACAATTTTGCAACAAACATTTGAATAACCAAACTTATTCAATGTTAGATAAGTTTATTGTCAAGAGTTGATAATATGAGTCACAAACTTATTTAGTACTTATACTATAAAAGTTCATAGTCGTAAGATTAATATATGGGTAGTATTAATCCATAGACTATCACCTCTGTCTATTTTCCTGGATCGGTATGAGATATCGATAGTGGGAGGTAGTGAGTCTCATGCTACTTGATATGAGATATCAGAATAGATACGTGGATACTCATGTAATGGGTGGATCGAACTGTGACGTAAGATTTATGATTGCATGGATATTCACTTAAGTCAACAATCACAATCTTGGGCATAATGGTGCATGTGGTCCTACGACCTGAGGCAACACGATCATCCACATATGGTTCGTTAGAGTTTGTTACCACTTACATACATGTGCTAACCATGTATGGGTATATGGCGTGTGGTGGCTCTAGTTAGTTATATGTAGGAATGAGTGATCGTCCAAGATGGAATTCATTACCTGGAGTGAACCGGGATAAGATCTTATGCTATCGAAGTTATTCTTGATGAATAAGTACCTGGCCAGGTCAAACTTGACTTACCCGAAAAGTGTTTCGATGCTAGAAAAGAGTTTCTAGTGGAAGTCATGTTTTATCGAGAATTGAACTTAAGATGAGGACATATGATTGAGGCAATTAGAGTTTGGCTAAACCGTGACTCTAGCCGATATCGGGATCTTGTAATGAAAGGACATTTAGTGCACGGTAATTATGTTCAATGGTTCTTATGGATCTACATAAAGCATTAATTTCTAATTGGGTAGTCGTGATATCTATGTTAGGGGTCACTCACGACTTATGGGAACTAAATGTGAAACATTGGGATTTTCACATTCAGTATGGAAAGGTGTTTCCATGATATTAAGTGTTAATATTATTTCCCATTGCCATTTAGACTAGAACCTAGTAAGTCACACACATAAATGTTGTGCTTGGAAGACTTATATTAATTTGATTATTAATTAAAGAGTTTAATTAATTAATTAAATTAATTGGATTGGATTTGCGCATATGCGGGGATCTAACATATCCCAAAATCTAAATTCAAAGATTGGGACATAGTAAGAATTGAATAAATATTAATTTGGACTTGATTTAATATGTGATATTAAGTTCAAGGACTAAATTAATATATGCCTTTTAATATTTTTTAATACGGCCCATGAGATGGACCTAGCATATTGAAATTATGGACTTGAGCTTAGGATTTATTA